>CATIWM010045751.1:0-24843 GCA_949671775.1 Mallotus repandus
AAGAACCCGAATTTTGTATTTTATAAACCCTAACTTATTTCAACAAAAATATTAAAATTACTTACCAAATAAACATCTATGGCCTTTGAAGATGAATATTAGACTCTGAAAATGATTCTAGACCTTCACTTTTACTTGGTAATTCAATTTTTTTTTTTTTATATATGTATAATGAAGAAGAAGAAGAAGGAGGAGGAGAAGGAAGATAATCCTTCCCTCTTAAAGACACGTCCAAACCCTTCTTTCTCTTTTTTTTTTATAATAATAATAATAATAATAATAATAATAATAATACTAATGATAGTCATGACAACAACAAAACCAATTTAAGCCCTTTTATTTTTGTCATTAACCAGTTTAAGCCCTTAACTTTTTAATTCTTGTTATGAACTTAATATCACACATATTACATCTATTTCTCATGACTATATGATATGTATGTTATGCAAATATATGAAAATGTATTATGTGGGCGTTACATAAATACTCTAGATTCTCCTTTCAAATTCGTGACTTGTGGATGGCAGCCATAAATGCTTAAAAAAAATAATAAAAGAGAAACAATTACACTTAAAAGAAAAGAGGAGAGAGGACAAAACAAGAAGGGCTGCATCATTTTTCAAGTTTAAGCTAGTTTGTCAATTGAAATTTGAAGATCAAAAACACTTTTTAGGCTGTAATTTTCATCCTAAAAGCCTGTGGTGATTCAATTGGGAAGTATTTTAATTGTTTTGGTTGAATTGATCTAGGATTTAAAAGATGCAGTTTTCGGGTTCATTTTTTCTGGATTTTTAGTCTCTGTAATTTGATAATATCTTGAGTTATAGAGCTTTAAATTAAGTGTAGTTTGATTCTATAAAAACTTAAAAAAGTCATCTGTAACTTTGTAGTTTTGAGTTAGAGCTGATTTGGCCTGTATGATGGTCTAACGAAGCTAAACTTTTTAGTGCTCAATATGTCAGAGTAAACTGACCTGGTTGTGTTTAGCTACCTATATCTCCCTTCATAGTTGTCCAAAAGAAGTGAAATTTTTATAGAATTTTCTAGACATATAAATAGAAGATTGATTCAAATTTCAGCTCAAAATTCCTTTTCTATAAGTCTCAGAAAGTTTTCAAATTTACCTCTGAAAGCAACCATTTTAATTATATGAATCAGGTTTACAGAGTACATGAGTTAAAATCAGTCTTGGTGTTTCTTGTATATCTTGAGATAGGAAGATTCAAATCAATTTTTATTTAATGATATGAAAACTTTGAAGAATTATCTAAAATTATTTCTCTTTTTAGCTCAATCTGATTCAGACTCTGTGTTAGTGTAATAAAAGGAAACATTTTATTGCTCAGTTTCCATTGCTGGTTTGAGTAAGGTGGATTATTTCTTAGATTTATTCCTTTATACACATCCAATTAAGACCAAATCAATTTTAAATTACTTTAGACATATAGGGTAAGTGATATGGAAAGTTTCATCTTCAGATTAATTGTATAGAATTTTTGGAGAATTTTTAAATTTACGCTATTAAATCCGTCATAGTTGGCAGCTTCATATGTTTAGGTAGTTTGGTGATGTTATCATGTTAGAAAGAGGTTCCATTATTATTAAGTGTTAAAAATAAGTAAATTATTATCTATTTCAGCTAAATCAAGTGGAAAAGAGGCTGACACACAACTAACAAGCAAAAGGAGAAAAGCAATAAAGGTAAGTGAATAATTTAATGTTCAATGTGATATAACACAAATAAATAAATAATTATAAATTTATTCGTTAAGTTAATTGGATAAGAGAAATATGTGTGTTCTAATTGGTAGATGCTGAATTTTGATTATTGTGATATTTGATTATTGTGTTGATGGTTGATTGTTGTTGAGATGAGATTGTACATGTGAATGAGGTTTGCTGAAATTCGGATTCCCTGTTCAGTGGAGAACAACAAAATTGATTGAGCTATATCTGGAGTTTCATAACTCCAAATTGGTTGCCATTGGTTTTTATAAAAACTTTTAGATGTTATTTATAAAATTGATAGAAATAGTGGAAGCTTAATTTTTCTGTCTAGATGGCCAATTTGAACCACACTTTATGTTGCTTGATTTTGTTGACAGCTTGACTATGGTGGAATGTTTTTTATGTTTCTCCTTCTATATATATCCAATTGATGTGAAATCAGTTGAAAATTAATCTAGACTTATAATACAATTTATCTGGAGAATATGACTTTGATGTTCATAACGTGAAATTTTTGGTGTATTTTTGAATTTGCACTGTCAATTTTGCCATGTTGAAATATGGTATATTTCGGTATATTTTGGTATAGTATTATTTTTCTATATATTGTGAGGGAGATTTTAATTTGATTTATGGAGTGATATGTAATGTATTTAGTTGATGATGAGTTGAATAAAGTGTTACGACAGTGTGGTGAACTCTTGATATATATGTAAAAAAAAGAAATATGATTGGATGAATATGAGGATGCAATGCTACTTGTGAATGAGGTAGGGCTGTGTGCGATATGGATTCCCCTTTATATGTCACAAAACGGCTTAAAAAAATACAGTTAGCAAAAAAAATTATGGCAGGACTGTGTGCGTATGGGGATCCAGGAATTATTAAAAAAAATGAATCACATGTAATTCACAAGTACATTGTTGTCCAAAAGAAAACACTATGATTATGGTAATGTTGTGTGTGTTATGGAATCCCTTTGATAAGCCGTATAAAAGCTAAAGAAATATGTAGTACAAGATTACTATGCTACTATTACTATGTATATACTATAAATTATAGTTAATCATTGAATGAATTGATAATTGATAATACTACATGCTTGAATGTGCTATTTTTCATAGAATATTATGTTATTCATTTGTTGAGTTGCAAGCTCGTTCCTCTGCAATATTTTTCAGGATTAGAAGAACTATAATATGTCTTGAAGAAACATTTGCATCAATTATACTAGCATTGTGTCAAGTGGGTTAGCATGAAGTCGTCCTCAGTTTTTCTTGAACATGACATGTCTAGTGAATTTTATTATCTTGTATTAAGGTTGGTGAATTGTATGTCTATAATATAAGAAAGATGTGAACTACTTGATGTTGTAAGCTAAATTTAGTTATTTAATGGATATATTATGTATTAGTCACATGCATACAATATATGTTTAACATCCTTAACAAGTGTCACATTAAATTTAAACTATATTATGAGTAATTGTTTTAATAATTATTTAAAATTTTATTCGACTTTATAATTTCATTTAATAGAACTGAATTAATTTTTTTTGGGTAAATAGAACTGAATTAATCATAACATAATAGACTTTAAATATTAATTGATGAGATAAAAAGCACGCCAAGCTATAATTATCTCCATTTTTAAAAATTAGTTTTATATGTTATACCACATGTTGCCATTTAACTATATCATAAATGTTTTCTCATGTTTTTAATAAAAAATTTGAATTGAGTTTTATTTTATTTTTTGTTTTGATAACATAAAAATATCAATCTATTATTTAAACAAAAATAGAATAATAATTACTAGAATAGTTAAGTATCTAAGAGCAAATTACTTTTTTTTTTCTCTATGAGATTTTACCTAAATTACCTAACTTATACATACCTATTTTAAAATTGAATTTTTTCATCTTTCAGTTTTTATTTTATTAACATTTAAAAACTTCCATTAGAGTTAAACCATTTTTCTGTTAAGTGTTATATAAAAAAATTAAAATATCCTTTCAAACAATTTAAAAACTATAATTAATTGTAAAATTCTAATAATATTTTAGTCTTTTATATAAAATATATACATTCTTCACATACTAATAATATGGTTCATAAAAAAAAATGAAACATATTATTAGTATTTTGTAGTTTATTATAATTTTTTATTGTTTAAAATGGCATTTAAATTTATTTTATAGAAGAGGAAGGTAAAAATATTAATTAGGTTAAGAGGTTTAATATCAGCAAATTATAATTTAGGAAAAACGATCTTGAAACTTTCGTAATTTATTTTATTGAGGCCCTATATATTTATTATTTTTTAAACAGTTATTTGATACAATATTGAATCATTTTGATAAATATTTATTAATAAACACAGTAATAATTATCTATAAAAAAATGGTTCAATATTGTATTAAATAATATTTAAAAATTTAATATTATATCTCTTAAAATACAATAAATATATAAAAATTTAATAAAATAAATTATATAAATTCAAGGTGATGCAGTGAATTTTTCCTATAATTTACTCCTTATTTAGAGTTACAATTACTTTTTTTTTTTTTTTCAACGCCAATGACAATTCATTGAAGAGAGGAGTTACAATTACTACTCTCAGAAAAAGAAACGAGCGCTAAACTCATTTTCTTCAGCACACTCCACGCAATCGAAACCCACAACTTCATGTGAAGAACAACACAATAAGGAAAAAAAAAAAAAAAAACCTTTTGTTTCTCTTTACCCTCTGATTGATTCACTATTTTCTCGTTTTTAAAGCTCCAATTGTTTTCCCATTCTGTAAAATCACCTCTCCAACTTTACCAGAAGATCACAGGCACAGCACAATTCCAATTTCTCTGTGTATCAGAAACCATGGCCCACCAAAATCCTCCTCCTTTGAAAGATGAGCTTGACATAGTCATCCCCACTATCAGAAACTTAGATTTCTTGGAGATGTGGAGGCCATTCTTTCAGCCTTACCATCTAATCATTGTTCAAGATGGAGATCCCAACAAGACAATTCGGGTTCCTGATGGATTTGATTATGAGCTTTTTAACAGGAACGATGTGAATCGAATTCTTGGACCCAAATCCAATTGTATCTCTTTTAAAGACTCTGCTTGTCGCTGCTTCGGCTTCTTGGTTTCCAAGAAGAAGTATATCTTCACCATCGACGATGATTGCTTTGTAAGTGAATCTCTCCTCTTCTTCGTTTCAATTTCAAAGGTCAAACAAACAGTTTACTGTTACAGTTTTACCCGTTTCGGCAAGAAAAATATAATATTTTTGGATTTTTTTTTGGCTTAGCGATTATGTGGGGTCAACTTGTCTGATTTGGACAAAGAAAAAAAACAACTTAAAACGCTGTCGTTTTTGGCGTCTAAACTGTAGGTGGCAAAGGATCCCAGTGGGAAGGAGATAAATGCGTTGGCACAGCACATACAGAATTTGCTGACACCGTCGACGCCTTTATTCTTTAACACACTGTATGATCCCTACAGGGAAGGGGCAGATTTTGTAAGAGGGTACCCATTTAGCTTGAGAGGAGGAGTAGCTACTGCTATATCTCATGGCCTTTGGCTTAACATTCCTGATTATGATGCACCTACTCAGCTTGTCAAGCCTCTTGAACGCAACACCAGGTTGGTTGGTTTATTTCTTGCCTATTAATATATGTAGCTGTTTCTGCAAATGTATATTTTATCTGCATTCCTCTGCAAAAAAATTGACATGTTCGTATATACAGGTATGTGGATGCTGTTCTGACAATCCCTAAAGGCACGTTATTTCCAATGTGTGGGATGAATCTTGCCTTTAACAGGGAGCTTATTGGCCCTGCTATGTACTTTGGACTCATGGGTGACGGTCAACCTATTGGCAGATATGATGATATGTGGGCTGGCTGGTGTGCCAAGGTAATTAAAAAATTGAAAACTTACTCCCTATTCATAATGAATTTCATGACTTTCTAATAATAATTTTTTTTTTGAAAAGTACTTTCTAATAATAATTTACTTGAATAATTTATTGATGGTCAATGCAAAATCCTATTTGCTAGTGGCATTTTCTTCTTGTTTTATTAGGGGCCTAAAAGATTTCTTTTTTTTTTTTTTAATTTTCAGAATAATAACCGGGGCTGATCCTAGTTCCTATAATCCTGATGTTAATTTGAATATTTCCCAAATGCCTTAAATTGCATGATCCGGAGTGGGTTGGAATCTGTAGTTAGCATTGGTTCCATGCTCGTTGTGTTTCCTATGCTCGCTGTGTTTCCTGTGCTGGATATATGTGTTTCCTATGCTCGTCGTGTTGCAAGTAGCTTTCTTTGTGTCCTCATGTGTAGTGTGGAGCTGTTATAAAGCACAATGCATATGAATTTATGCAGGTGATCTGTGACCATCTGGGTTTTGGGGTGAAAACTGGGCTGCCATACATTTGGCACAGCAAGGCTAGCAACCCATTCGTCAATTTGAAGAAGGAATACAAAGGCATATACTGGCAGGAAGACATCATCCCATTCTTCCAATCTGTTGTCCTCCCAAAAGAGTGCACCACTGTGCAAAACTGCTACCTTGAGCTTTCCAAACTAGTTAAGGAAAAGCTAGGCCATGTTGATCCTTATTTTCAGAAACTTGGTGATGCCATGGTCACCTGGATTGAAGCCTGGGATGAGCTCAATTCCCCAGCTCAATGAGCTTCATCAGCTCAATGAGCTTCATCAGCTCAATGCTACCGAGAAAGAGTGAGCCATCACTTTGTGGGTTGTGGATATCGCACAGGCCACTCTGATATTTATGGATTTGGCTACCAGTTATCTTTACCATTATAGCAGCTTTCGGCTTCTTTCATGACATGCATATTGAGTTTGTTTCTGTTAATTTTCTTGTCCCTTCTGGGCCTCTATGAACTATATATATATATATATGAAGGGCGTGTAATTTTTTTTTTCCTTTGGTAACATATTGAATTGAGATAATATATGTAGTTTTTCATTGATTTTTTTTTTCAGCATTGTTGGAAATTATAGCTTTAATAATTCTATCATTGACACAAAAAATGCAAATTATTTATTGATGTGTGCTGCCTAACCTGGTTAATGGCTGGCAACATCAAGCTAATATCTCCTCATGTCAGCCCACTTAACGAAATTTGTTTGTACTCCACTTATTCTTTTTTTTTTTTTTTGTAATGTCCAAGGGTGATGCACAGCAAACAGATGAAACTCATGCGAGTCATATCCCTTAAGAAATCCCTCTACGTACTTTCCCTGTACACCATTTTGTACCTAATTGATGGGATAATATAGTGTCGGTTCAATTCAAAATGGCCACTCAATTCATTTTTCATAGAATCTTATGGTATTTCCCTTGGTATTTCCCTTTTGACCCAGTGAAACCATGAGAAATACAAAATAGAGATAAGTTCAATTTTGATCCTTATAATTTTTGCCCTTTGATAAAATTAGTTTTGAGTTTCCTTTGGCATTTAAATACCTTGTATTTCACATTTTTTACACCTTAATACTTTCCTAACAAATATTGTTTAAAATATATGCGTTAATGTAAAAATAATATGTATTTTCAATACTAAAATTATATAATGAGTAATATATTATTCAACTAACTACAATAAGCTCACAAAAAAATCAATTTTAGATGTATTTTTAATTTAATTATGAATAAAAAAATAATTTTTAAAATAAATTTACATAATGATAATATTAGTTAGAAAAATATTAAAATGTAAAAAATGTAAAACTTATGATTACTTAAATGCCAAAAAAAATATAAAATTGGTCTTGCCAAAAGCAAAATAAGTTATCCTTAGAAAATATCATGAAGCTGAAACGATCTATATTGTTTATATTCCACTCACAAATATAATATAATCCAAAAGTAGTAAATATTAGTAAATAGGACCACATCTTCAATCTACATACTAAACTCTTTTAAGAATTGGCGACAAAGTTATTGTCGCGATTTAAAGGGCGACCAGAGACCCTGTCGCTTCTTTATGAATCTGTGACGAACATATTTGGCCGCCTATATATGATGCTGTGCTTTTGGAATAACCTGCATATCCTATAGACACTGAAAATTAATTGATTACTCACTAATTAGCGACGAATAGTTTAGTAGTTACACTGAAATTAACATCTGGTTTGCTACCCGCAAAGGACGACTGCTACCTGACGTCGCTAGAGATGATTGGCCAGGAAATCTATTGTCGTTTGCAAATGTTGAATAGCGACGATAATTCATTATATAATTAAGGTGATGTCGTGCCGTTTACGACTCATTTTTGAAAGACTGTTGCTCTCCATCATCAGTTTTCCTGTGCAGCAAGTGAATAAACATAGACATTTGCCATTTAGCCGCCTAACTTTTTGTACAGATTCTTATCTCCTTTTATAGGTGCAGAAATACATGTGCTGTTCAAATGGAGCGCCATCAGGTATTTCTCCAAGAAGGTTCATCTCCTTCTTCATTAAAAATGATAAGCCCTCGAATCAATTTTAGTGGTAAAGATGGCAAAAGGATCGAGCCAGAATTTACAGGTCTCCAACATTTAGATGCTAATAACATTTGTCAGGACAATGGTGGCAGTTCAGAGATCAAGGTGAAAAGTGGGAAAGGAGATCTTGGGGATGATGATGCCAATAAAAAGAAGGAGATTACAAGACATAGGTACGCATTTCAAACAAGGAGCCAAGTTGACATATTGGATGATGGATATAAATGGAGAAAATACGGCCAAAAGATAGTCAAGAACAGTAAGTTTCCAAGGTTAGTAGTGTGTTCTTGTTAATTTCTCTTTTTCAACATTTATGCTAAATATCCCATAAAGATTAACAAAAATCTGTTGGGTCTTTATTTATTTAAGCAGAAGTTACTATAAATGTACACATAATGGATGCAATGTGAAGAAGCAAGTACAACGCAATTCTAAAGAGGAAGAGATAGTGGTGACGACTTATGAAGGGAAACATACTCATCCGAGTGAGATTTGTAATGAAAACTTTGAAGATATCCTAAGACAGGTGCCCGCTTATACACTTATTTCTGCTAGCCATGCACTTTGAGTTTGAAAAGACAACAATTATAACAAGGTATATGTGAGTGAGGTTTAGGCCTCGGTGTCCAGTCTTGACTCTTGAAGGAGTGTGTTCTGAAATTATTATTTACTCAAGAATGGGAAAAAATTGTTCTTTGTTCAATAATGTTAGCATATTTGTTGAGTTTAATTCAAAATGATATGTATTTGAAATTGAGAGTACGTTCGATACCAAGAAATACGGGTCACCCTTTTTCCTCTTGACCCCTTCTGATAGAGATGAAAATGTTCAGTTTAAACATAGAACAGAAACATGGATGCAACTGTAACTAATAAAACCCTCTGTATCAATCTCCTGCTGAATGAATGAAGTACAAAGGACAATGAATCATAAAATGATTAAAACGGGTCATCATTGCTTTATTTTATTTTTGGATAAAAATTCAAATTTATATCTGCATATTGTTCATGATGATGGTAAATTAACAAGAACATAATAGTTCAGCCTCTTTAGATCAGGATCAACCTGAAAAGCTTTCAAAAAGAAACAAAAATCATGTTGGGACTAAAATCACCTTACTTCCATCTCTATAATTACCAGCAAGGATTCTCACTGAGATGATAGCGATTGCACATAGTACTACTAAACCAATTCGACGCCAACCCTTGACACCATTCGCACTTCTTTTCTTTTCCTCATCACTTGTTGCTTCCATTACCACCGGCGCTGCAGGCTTCTCTCCCTCTTCTGCCACTACTTCTTTCTCCATACAGTCATCACATATATACGAAGAAGAAGAAGAAGTTGACGACAATAATGACGACCAGCGAACAGGATGCAACGACTGTTCTTTGCTTTCAACAATCTTTTCCTTCTCATCATCAGAATTATAAGAGCACACTGACCTCACTTCACTGATTTCTTGAACGAGGCCATCAAAATTATCACTGCCTATCGCCTCTTGAATTCCTTCAGGACCCACCTCACTTTCACCCTCTAACGTGTCGAAAAGCCGCCTTCCCTTCACCCTGCCGCTCTCAATGGCTGCCTGTCTATCTCTTACAATCTCAAGAACTGCCAAGTCATTGGTCCTTACCTTCCATGCTCCTGATGGTGACCTCCTGTGTTGAAGTGAAGACATGAGTTTTCTTGGAGAGCTGTCAAGGAAATAAAGACCTTTGACAATGGTTCTTGAATCTGTTAATGATCTACTTAAGGTTCTTTGTTTTCGTTGTTCTATGGATCTCCATTCTTCTTCCAGATCCCTGTGCAGCTGCTTCAGGCTTTCATCTGTTACTTTCTTTTCACTCGGTCTTTCCATGGTGGGGTCTGTTTCTTTATCGTACTGTTATCATTAGTTTTTGTAGGTGGTGTTTTTTGAACTAATGATTAGTTTAGTGGGTTTTGATTTGAACTTGATTTACTAGATTAGATTATAGTGGGGGGGATAACAACTACCCACGTTCTCATTCATATTTTTTGAATTTCACTTTAGACCCTCTTATCTTATTCTTAATATGATAAGGATTCAACTTGAGACTTGCTTGGACGAAAAATATCGACCACTAATTCATTATTACAACCTTAATGACCTTTACTAGGCTGGAGGCTCGTTTACTTTTATCATAACAATTTGGTTAACTTTTTTTCCCTTTGCTAAAAAGCACAATATTAGTTGGTTCAGATTGTGTTCCATATTGTTCATATTATACCATAGTTTTCCAAAGGAATGAATGCCATGTTGCACAATTGCATACCACTATCAAGCAAACTCTCTTTCCATCTTAATTAGAATTATAATGATTTCGTCAGAACAAATAGAGGAAAGAGGCGTCCTCCTGTTGGCTCCCCCTTTTCACATTTGTTCAAATTTAGCAGAAACTTATTGCCTATCCCCCACCTCCCATCATCAAAAGAACATTTTTCGAAGGCGCCTGTGTCAGTCTTCTATGGGCCACGCCCATGAATCAAGAATTCACAAACAATATACAAAATTACACTTGCATCTACGGCCCCCATTATTACAAACATTTCTCCTTCCGGAAACAGACACAGCATCATCAACCTTCTTGCAGGAGTCACAATTCATCAATCATCATTAGCAGCCATTTCACACCACTTTTATTACAGAACACTTGAATATAATACATGTTGCAGAAACATAATACTGCAATCATTGATTACTAAAAAAATACACTCAAGCATTTAAACAATAACTTAGATATTCATTCAGCAAAAGGCCTATGTTTAAGAACATGTAGAAAAACCTATTACTGAACTACAATTGTCCTAGGTGTCAACTTCTAGCTTTAGGTTAATTGATCCTGGTAAGGGAATTCATCAGTTTTCAAAATTCCAAATAAAAGAAATGAGTAATAGATGCTCATTTGAAACAAGCTGTTGCTCAATTTCACTGATCAGTAGGTGTTATGTCCTCTATTACTCCTTTCCCATCCATAGCATCAAAAAAGAAGAAATTCTTGAGGGGATCTCCTTTGCCCGAAATTGCTTTAATAACCTCCTAGTGGATTTAAAGACAACACAGTTTTGAGGAAATTAAATATTGAAAACAACATGGACAATGATGAGAAATATTATTAGAAATCCAACCTGTCCAAGGATTCCTCCAATGATGGCACAAACTGGAGGGAATTCACTTCTACTCATAACTAGTCTTTCCAGGAGTGCATTAGGAATATGGGATTCATTCAAAGACTAAAAAGCGTCCAAATGGTACTAGTATTAGAAGATGCACAAGAAAAATACAACACAAACAACTAATTTCTACAACTATACCTGTGCCTCACAGAGTTCCATTTTTAGGTTAAGAACAGCAGGAAGATCCTCAACAAATATTTCACCTGGATTACGTCCCTCAGCCTCCTCAAACCTTTCTATCACTGCAAACAGTGTACAAAACTAGTAATCTCTTTTGTAAATAAAGCAGCAATTTTATGAAAAACCCCCAGTTTTATGGAGCAAAATATCATGCACAGACTTTGCTTAAGCTCACTTATCTTTCCATCCCGAAAACCAAAAAAATAAACAAGAAAAAAACAACACGCCACACTCCTGATTCCTAAACAAAGGGTAAGCCCTTTTGAACAAAAATAACAATAAACTCAGGCTCTTTTCCTTAAAGGTACCACTATTGCTCAAAATATCAAATTCCATTGTAACTGGTAGCCAGTGAATGCACCTTATCTAATCACATCTAGCTTGTGTAGCTTCCTCATTTTTATTTTCTCTTTTTTCATTTTCCATTTCTTTTCCATGAAAAATTGATTAAATAAATATTAACACCTCTCATGGCAAAGTAAAGCTTCGACACTCTCCTAGGAAGTGTTCCCCAAGGTACTGAAATTGATTCCTGCATCAAGCAGACAGAATGTCAGTAAACAGCAGATTAATGTGCATATCATTGTAAGATCACCAACCTCTACCCAGTGAAATGATTCACAGCTTTAAAACCAATGTTATTTCCAACTAGGTTTGGTAGAAAAAAATTAAAGCTTTTTACATCTTATCTCTAAATGCATGCACGATTCAAAATGCATGAAATATTTAAAGTGGTCTTAAAAGTTATATGAGATCTAGTGATTGAAATTGAAATTCATGTCAATTGTTAGCCATTTCTAAAACATCACCAATAGCATATCTTTTGATGAGTCACTCCTCATTCACAGTAACTTTGAGAGCTACGAGAATCATCCAAAGAAAGAAAAGTCATAGAAGCAATTCTGATTTTAACAATGATCTGAAAGATTATAACTCTATTTCACCCATGAAGTTGGTCATTTTTCCATTTCCTAATGTATACTTGAAACTTTACTGGATCTTTGAATTGTTCAAAACTGTTTGTTATGAGGTACATGGCAAGAGAATAGATTGTGTACTTCCAGTTTATAAATATTTCTATAAGAAACTTTAAAATTTAGGTGATACCTGAAAACTTGGGTACTGTAGTTCACATTCAGCAGTTTCATCAATCTTTTTCTGTCAGAACAGAGAAATAATATGAAGTTAGTGCTCATGTTAAGAAAGAATAATATTTGAGAATGCTGTAAAGTCAAATTTATTATAGCATGTCAGCTATAATTTCACAATATAAGGAACCCAAAAAGGAGCTATGAAGCAGACCAGTCTAAATCCAAGCACAAAATGATAATACTGATAAGGAGCCCTAGGTCTACTTTTTAGAACAAGACTGCACAAGTTATCACATTTGTACTAACATCCTTACAACTTGAGGTTGAGTATAGAAACAAGAGAAAGGAGTTAACATAAATGGTTAAACAAGAATTGGCATTGCACTTGCCAACACAGAAAGAAATAATTTAAAGCTAAGCTAATGGAGCAGATTTCAAATATTCCAACCAGTATCAGGCACTTAATGAAAAGGAAATTGTGAAAGATTATCACCTTTGTATATATATACTTCTGCAAATCAACAAATATCTCACCGCAAGAATCTCTACAGTCCACAGTATAAAATGCTACACGCTTTGTTAACTCGCGGCACTTCTCATTGATCAATTTCTGTATTGAAAACATAAAATGCAAGAAAATTCAGAAAAAGAAGGAGCTACAAGAAACAATAATAAAAAAAAAAAGCAAAACTTCAGTAAAACTTAATCATAAATCAAACAAAACGAGATTTTGTCAAGTACTTTGGTTGCAAGGGTGCAGCAACTGACAACTACAACATCAAACTTGTCAAAGAAGTCTCCACTAAAGCCTGACAAATCACCTGTAACTTGGAAATTTTACTGCTTCTATTTAGTTGCATATGTGCTGGAATTACTTAACACATAATATCCAGAAACCAAGAAAAGCAATATAACAACATTCTCAAAGGTTAATGCCAAAAGGAGCCTTGAACATGAGCACATGACATACTAAAGAAGAAACAGTGAATCAATACCGCACCTTTCTCAACTGAAACACGAACCATTGGGTTAAATTCTTTCAACGAGTTACAGCAAAGCTCAGCAATTGTTTTGCCAGCAGACACATTCTCATCAGGCGGTATCAGGAAGTTAGCAGACAATGCATCTTCAGTGACAACCCGGTCATCCATCAGTGTCACACTGCCAACCCCAGCTAAAACAATATTCTTGCAAAACTACCACCAAAAAAACAAAAAACAAAAACAAAAGTGAACAATCACACCAAATAGCATAAAATTCAAGAACTTTGAGAGTTTTAAGGGAAAAAAAAAAAAAAAAAAACCTCAGCAACAGTCCCTTTCATTCCATAGACTAATATGTGAGATTTGGTCAGCCTGTAAGATTCCAAAAAATAAGCAAATAAATGAAAGCAACTAACTCGTTGTTTAAAATTAGAAATGAAACTCAGAAGCACCTTCGTTGAGCATCAGCACCCCAAACCCTAATTTGACGATCGTACAATGCAGTCTCCTGCTCTGTTAATTCCTCTCCCTCCATAAGTAACCTAAAAGTCAACGAATTTTCACTAAATTTTCATGAATTGTACCGATTTTTTTTTTTTTTAAATCACAGAACAAATTAAAGTAAGAAGCATAAACCCTAAACCCTCAACACCCACCAATTAGAACACAGCAGAAACAAAGAAGTGTCGAAGAGTTACCTCAACCAAAGCTTCTTCCTGGTTCTCCAGCAGTTTCAGAAAGCGGAAAACTACCTAAAGGTCTGAATGGGTCCAAATAGATGATCCGGGTCAAGTCTTTCAATCCAACATTGTTTGGGCCTCTGATACATGTTCATGGGCCCAATAAGTTCAAATCGTGTTTTCAGCTTCGCGCGTGTAGATACAGTTTATAAGAGGCAAAAGCAAGGAATTCAATTCCTAATTTTTCAAATTGTGTTGCCATATAAAGTAATATCATTACATTTTTTTTAGTAGAAGTTTGGAATCCAGAAATCAGGATACGCATCAGAATATCTCAACTAGGTTGACACACTTTTAACGTTTGAATGTTTTCCTGTAGTCCAAGAATAAAATTAAACTAAAAAAAAGAAATGATTATATCAAAGTAAGAAAAAGAAGAAGCATGCAACGGCCTAACAAAACCTATAAGAAGGTTGTCTACAAAAATCATTGCAAATAGCAAAATTACAAAAAGAAAGAGCTGAGTCCCACCAACAAACAAATGAAGTCGTCAACCCATGCTTTGCAAGAATATATGCAACTGAATTCCCTCCTTTATGAATTTGTGTCACTCGAAAATCCATCTAAGAGAGATAATGAAGACAATTGAACCATTGATCAGCTAACACCTAAGGCAATTGCTTTGTTTTTTTATGGAGAGAGTTGACAACAAACATGGAATCTGACTCAAGCCAAAGGCAATGCTACCCCATGGACCAAGCTATTTTAATAGCATAAATTACAGCACTCAATTCTGCAATAAAAGCATAATTGGATCTTAACCCGAAAGCAAAAGCACCTCGAGGGAAGCCTGAAGACGTTCTAGAGATCCCTCATGCTCCAGCAATTCCAGGTGACCCAGAAGAAGAGCCATCAGTATTTTCTTTGACCCATTGGCTAGGAGGCGGTTGCTAAATAACAAAAATAATCCGAGGAGCTAAAACCGTAATTCCTTGAATGTTCATAAAAGAGAGAATACGCCTTTCATCAATTGAATTGTACATAGTTCCACACTGAAGGAAATATGATTCTTGAATTGATTTCCAAACATAGTTCCACACTGAAGGAAATATGATTCTTGAATTGATTTCCAAACAAGCTGAAGAGCATAATGGATATTAGGCTTCTCATCTTCAAAAATAGCTGCATTTCTTAATTTCTAAATTACCCAAACAACATCAATGATTGTTGTACACCAAAGGACATCAATTTTTGAGCTAAAATCATAGCGTATAGCATGCAAAATCAAATCTAACAAGTTGCCCAAAACATAAAGTGATTTGCCAAAGAGCATCAAGATCGATTGCCAAACAGTAGCAGCAAAATCATAAGTGATGAATAAATACGAATGGTCTTCAATAAAAGCTTCACATAAATGGCATCTTGAAGCAAAAGAAATACCTCTCTTCAATAAGTTACAATTTATAGGAAGATAGCCAATAATTGCTCTTCAACAAATAAGTGACCTTAATGGAGGAAGAAATTCCTTCCATATAAATGAATGCCAAGGAACTGGATTATACTTAGTTCGAAGATGATCATACATCGCCTTGACCGAGAGGGAACCATCTAAAGTAGGAGTCCATATTCATAAATCTTGAACAAGAGGAAGGGGCCTCATTGCTAAAATGTTAGCCTTAACATTTGTATTAGCAATATGATCAAGATGCCAATTCCCATGCATTAAAAATTTAGAAACCGAATCAGACAAGTTTCTTTGTTCCCGAATAAAAAAACCTAACTGAGAAGCAACTGTAGGAGAAATCCAAGAATCCGTCCAAAAATTTAATTTAGAATTATCACCAATGAACCATTTGATATCCAATCGCAAAGCATTATAACAACTCTTGATGGAAGACCACATTAATGGTAAAAAATAGGAATCTCGAGGTATACCTGATGGAGTCAGAAATCTAGCACGAAACACCGAGACTAGGTAATCATGAGAAGAGAGCATTTTCTATGATATCTTACTAAGCATTGCCTAATTCAACTGCTCAAGCTTCTTGATACCAAGGCCTCCTTCCTTAATAGGAAGGCAACATAAATTCCATGGAACTTGAACAAGCTTCCTATTATCAATCGAGCCAGTCCAAAGAAAATTCCTCACGCACCTTTCCATATAAGAAAGTAAAGACTTAGGCCAACGATAAATAAAAAAAGAGTGAAGTAAGGAACTTGTGAGTACCAATTTAATAAAAAGCAATCTACATACCATAGAAAAATTTTGTCCCTTCCACTTGGAGAATTTATTGCACACTTTATCTGCAATTGGCTTTAACCACTTCTTTTTTGGAATGCCCACAAACAAAGGGACACCCAAATAAACAAATGGAAGAGCTCTTTTCTTCATATTCAGAATCTGCTAAATTTTAAAAATCCACTAAGAAGAAATATCAGTCCTATAAAAAATGTATGATTTATGCCAATTTACCATCTGACCTGAGAGATGCCCATAAACCTTAAAAATTTCATTAATAGCTTTAACATTTCACATAGAGGCTTTTCCAAACAACAACACATCATCAACATAAAGAAAATGAGTTGAAAACTGAGTACTGCTAGTGTGAAGCATAGGAGATAAAGCACCCGCCTCAACCTTTGAGGAAATCAATCTGCTAAGAAAATCCTCAACCAAACCAAAAAGGAGGGGAGAAAAAGGATCTCCCTGGTGAACTCCTCTAGAACAAGCAAAATACCCCTGGGGTTTACCATTAATCATTATTGATAGCCCGGAGGAAGAAAATAAAGATAAAACCCAATCTCTAAATTGCAAAGAAAACCCAAAAGGCTCAAGCACATAAAAAAGAAAGTTCCAGTCCACAGTGTCAAAAGTTTTACGGATATCAATTTTCATGGCTAAATTACCAACAAAGCAAGATTTATTAAGAAGATTAACTCCTTCTGAAGCACCCATGATACAATCAGTAATAAAGTGGTCTTGCAAAAATCAAATTGTTGAGGGGAAATAATTCTGGTGGCAATGAATGTAAGACAGTCAACAAGAATTTTAGTAACAATTTTGATACTGAAATTGCTAAGAATAATAGGGTGGAATTGTTCAATAGTAGTAGCCTCAACAACCTCAAGAATTAATATCATCAAACTGGAATTAATCCCTAAGGTAACAACTCCAGTGTTGAAAAAACTACAAATCGCAGCACAAACCTCATTTTTTATCACATCAGAATAGGTTTTATAAAAAATACCTATAAATTCATCAGGACCTGGGGCACTATGGGCATCTATATGAAAAATCGTATTTTTTATCTCATCAATAGAAGGACACTAAAGCAACATCAAATTTTCAACTTCTGTAACCAAAGAAGGGACTACCGACCGAATTATCTCAAGAGCCAAAGCCATTAAAATATCTTATGTAAAGAGACTTTTATAAAATCAATAATATGCCTCTGAATATCAGATTTATCCTCCGTAAAAACACCATTAATATGCAATTGATGAATTCCTTGCTTTAGCTTGTTTCTAGCAAATTACTGGTGGAAAAATGTATAATTTCTGTCCCCAACTAACAACCATTTGACTCTATTTCTTTCTTTTAAAAATATTTCTTGCTGGGTAAGGCATCGATCCAACTTTGCATGAGCATCCAATTCTCTTTTATGAAGATATCAGAAAAGCCTTGGATAGAAATTTGTGCCTGAATTTCTTGCAAAAAAGAATTAGCACGAAGAATATTGTCCTTTAGACGACAAAAGGTGGTATAATTCTAATCTTTAAGAGCAAGACGCAAACGCTTAAGCTTGGCATTGAACATTTGCATTGGATGAAGAGCATTTGTGGGCAAGTTCCATGATTAGGTAATAAATTCCCGAAGCTCTGGATGAGTAATCCACATAGCTTGAAATCTGAAATGGGAAACCATTTTATCTTTCAAAGCACAATAAAGTAGTAAAGGAGAGTGATTTGAATGATACCTTGGTAATACTGAATAAGAAATATTATCCCAGTAATTAAAAAAATTAGAAATTAGTCAGAACCCTGTATAAATGGATTTTAACCCGATTACTACCACGTCTTCCATTACTCCATATAAAAATAGCTCCTCGAGATGGGATATCAGAAAATAGACAATCATCCATGAAATTTTTGAAATCTCTAGAAGGACCAGTTGTTTGAGGTCAACCAGAATTCGTATGAGCACCTAAAATGGCATTGTAGTCCCCTATAGCACACTAACTAGAGGAGAAATTAGTAGCAAGATGACTGAGATCTGCCCAAAGTTCCAAACGCCTATTTCACCAAACACTGCCATAGATAAATGAAACTCTCCACAAAGTATTAGCAAATTTCACATCTAAAGTGATATGTTGAGGATGAATGTGAATGGAGGATGGAGCTGAAAGGCAACTTCTTCCCAAAACCCAAATTGAAGGAGTTGGCAAATTATTTACAGTAATTAAGTTGTATTGTAAACTAGCCCAAAAAGAATGATTAATAGAAATAGAATCAACTATAGGTTCAACTAAGCAAATAAAATCTGGCAAATATTGCTTACAAAAAGAAAAAATAGTTTTTTGAGTAGAAGAGTTACCCAAACCTCTACAGTTCTAAAAGAAAATCGTTATAGATTTAGTTTATCTAGCTTCCGAGTAGCCCTTTAGAAAGAGTTACTTTAAATTTGTCAGATTTTATCTCATTTGTTTTCTTTTTGACAGTAGTCCATTCAACATCCTCCAATTCTACGTCATCTTCCAAAAATGTTTTAGTAATTCCCATAGCATCTACTAGATCAACATTTGCTTGATTATCATTCTGATTACTAATAAGAGCATTATCTCTTGTTTTAACCATCAGACCTCATAATTTATTTATTGCGTATGATCTGCTAAAATTTGAGCTAATTCTGTATCCAATAATTATCGAGGTGTACCAGGTGCTTAATTGTCATAAGAATGACCATTATCAGTACCAGCTGCTGATCGATGATGTACTATGGTGTCAACCCGAGAGAGCGGCAACCTGTCAATAAGCAAATTTGCTATTTAGACATCTACATCTTTATCATGAACTGAATGAATAGCAGTATCATTCAATGCTAACTTAGAGTTCAGAGCCATAAAAGCATTAGTCACAAGAACTTTCGAAGTAGCTTTTAGTTTCTAGATTATTTTCAATTCAGCTAGTTTTTCATGTTTGTGAGGGATAGGAACAGGATTGCCTTTTTTACCCATTCTACAGTCTTTTAGGAGATGACCAATAGTTGAACAAATATTGCAAAAAGAGGGAAGGTTTTCATAGACAACATTTATGAAGAAACTCTTACCAACTTTTCAATTAAAAGAGTTTCAGGTAATGAAGAGGATAGATAAATCAATGTCAATCAAAATTCTAGTGTAATGACCGAACTCACCATGAACATTATTTTTATCAAACTTCAATAGCACACCAATTCCCTTAGCGATGGAAGTAAGAATTTGCGGGTGCCAGTACTCCAAGGGGAGTTTATAAAGACGAACCCACAATTGAGCATAAGTGGATGTTTGAGAATACATATTAAAATTTGGCGTCTAATGATTCAAGCAAAGAATACCCGGTTTCAATGAAACAACACCCCTGCTCTACACCAAATTTTTGTCTGTGCTGGAATTTAAAATTACATGATAAAACCCTCTTCCAAGTGAGACGAGTTTCTAGGTGCTATTAAGTCCCCAGATGGTCGATAATTTTTTCTTTAACTCTGATAGCTTCCAAGGTTCTTCACCCTTAGAAAGAATTAATCTCACAATGAGTGCATGCTGATAAACAAGTAATTATTTTTCGTATAGCTGTTGGTTGATTTTTATAGCGATAAAGCCACCCTTATTGGTGGTGTTGATGTCTTCAGGTGGAACAATTGTAGAGTTGGAAGTGACTGCCATGGCGTAAGATAGTTTTGCTGGATTTTTTGAAGCCTCAGAAGGTAGTAGAGGGATCACTGTGAACATGTCTTTGTGACTTAAGTAGGGGTGTCAAAACGTGTTAACGGGTCGTGTTCGTGTTGGGTTGACCTACTCTGGTGACACGATTAGGGTCAACATGAACACAACCCATTTATTAATCGTGCCAAATATTTCAACCCTAACACGACACGAAAATTAAACGGGTTACACGACACGACACATCTAACCTATTTATTTAAATGAGTTGTGTAGGTCAAAAAAATTGACACGACCCATTTAACCTGTATAACATTTATTGCCTATAAAAATATCATTTTTTACAAAAAAAAAAAAAGAAAAACTTACAATAATATTTGTAGCTTAACAACTTGCATAATACACACAATTTCCATAAAACCTAAAAAATTCATATGTTCTTCTAAAATAAACATAAAAAACAAACACAAATAAAGTTAATAATACATAACCAATATTTAAAAATAAGTACAATTTAAAGTCTTTCAAATAAACGCACATAAAACTTCTAAATGAGAGTCTAAATTTCAGAACTATTTGAGGAATGAGAAGGAATTTCTTTGTTCATCTCAAAAGGTTCTAATTTAAGTTCAATAATATCTTTTATAAGTTCTTCCAACTCCAATTTCTTTGCATCTAAAAAAAAAAGCAAATAAAAAAAAATGAGATAGCCAATTTATTAGTTAAGAGACATGCAAATAATAAATAAATAATCATATAAAATGATTGTTGTTGGACATATAAATAAACTGGGGAAAATTGAGAATTTTTATAATCCATTTCATTTGCTCTTAACATCAAAATAGTTTTCAACTGAGACAAATAGAACAAAGGTCAAGGCATGCAAGAGAAAATTAATTTTATTACCAGTTCTTGTCCTGTTGCTCAACAAACATGAGTCCTCAGACAATCCTAAAGAATAAAACCAGCATATAGTAAATATAAGAGCTTATAAGTGAGTGACGATCTTGCAACACAAACCTTCAAAATATATCTCAATATATCATCTATGTATATGCTAAAAAGTACTAATAAAACAACAAGATCAGCTTGATCAAACATTAAAACATTAAATCAAAACCTAAAATCTTTAATAATACCTAAAGGAACCACAAAAACAACTAAATCGAATCCCTAAACACAATCACGACCACCATTACGCAATCAAGAACACATATCAAAGCATTAAAAAACAAACAGATCATATCAAATAAAGAGATTTGATATGATATAAAATTTGAAGAAAATGAGAATAAAAATGAAATGATTATTTTATTTGTATTTTTTGCATACATGGTAAGCAGTGTTTTGTTTGTATTTACATGATAAATGGGAATAAAAATAAAAATGAAATGATTTTTTGCTTATAGTAGCAAACAAAGCTTGTGTTTGTGATTGTAGAGTCGGCAAGTAGTGATGGTAAGTGGCAGAGTCAGACATAGAACAAAAATTAGGGTTGGTAGAATAAAGAGTTTATATATAAGTGTATATAATGACAATTTTACCCTTAAAATTAAACGGGTTGTAACAGGTTCGCATGTCAACCCGTGACATGACCTATTTAAATCGTGTTATAAGCGGGTCTACCCATTTCTGACACGAACCCGTTTAACCCCAATCCTACCAGTTAATTTTGCATGTTAGACGAATCATGTTCACGTGTTGTGACACATTTTGATACCCCTAGACTTAAGTAATTCATAATGCTAGCGATGTACGGGGCAACTTGATGACGTCGCCTGACGCCAAAAAATCATGAAAAACGGAGCAAACCCTAGCTAGATTTTAATATCATTGCATCAAACATATAATAATTTATTGGAGTTTCAATATAATAAAATTAAAGTGGCAAAAAACTGTTGAAGAATAAATAAAAAATAAAAAATAAAAAAATGGAGAAATTTACAGGTTTTTTCTATTGTAAATTTTTAAAATTGAATAACACTCATATCACTAGCTCAAAAAATAAATCACAATATGAAAATTTTTTCTATATTCATAAGGATTCAGATTCAAAGAAATTTTTTTTCTCTTTGCTCTGTCTTTTTTTTATTTTCCTTTTTATGGAAGTTTTTTTTTTCACGTTCAATAACTCCCTTTTAGGAGTTATTAATTGTTTGTCATTTACCACTTATCTAATTTATTTTTTTATTAATTGAAATAAATTTAATTATATGTGAAATAGATTCGGGTTGATCCATCATGGATGGCCTGATCCATATTCTAACAAATGTGGATATCCAAATATAAATAGTAGGATTCAAACCTTGTATCTCTAATCTTTTCTTTGTGGTGAAAAATTAAACTACTTAAAAACTCTATTGATTGAAAAAATACAATAAAATTTATGAATTACATCAAATTTTTTTATTATGTAACAGTTTTGAATTCAAATATTTTATTATTTTTTTCACTAAATATATATATTTTTATTATTTAATCTAACAGCTGTTGAGATTAATTGGTGGAATTGTTTTTACTTAAAATGTATTTTTAATTTAAATTATAATATATACAAAATTAATTGTTGATGTAATAATTTATTCTAGGTAAGGTAATATCGCACGGGTAAAATGTTGTTGGCACACGTTGCGAAAGCAACAATGTTGTTTTGCAAAAGAAATATCTTTTACCTTTTCCTTTTATTTGCTATGCCCATGTGCTCTTAGACTAGTGCTATGCCCATGTGCTATTAAACAAAAAAAAATCACATGCTCATTTTCCACTAGTGCAACAACTTGGCATTGTGATCTTAAGTCGATAATTTGAGCCACATATTTTAAAGATATCTAGCATAAATTCTTAAAGGAATATTTTTACATGTTTATAATAATTATAATCATAAATTAGTTTACTAGTTTTCATTATTTATGATGTTAGAATCAATAATGTCAATATGAATGACTTATTTTTTAAGCATAATTAATTCTATATGTACAAAAATATTTCTAAATATATGCGTTTGTGATTGTTAATAAAAAAAGTTGGAGTTTAAATAATTTAGTGGTAAGATATTCACCTTAAAACGTTAAAACAAGAGAAATTATATTTTTTAATAAAAAGGAAAGTTGCAAGGGCCAAAACAAAATTACATATGTACTTTCATTTTTTTTTTCTAAATCTGAGAAAAAAATAGCTGATGAGATCTACGTTAATTAATTTACGCTAAGATTTCGTGTGATTCCCCCTTTGTAATCTAATAGTTTAGGAGTTATTATATAGTGTCATCATAACATTGTGTCATGTAAATAATAACCGTTAGATTTTATGTTTTAAATCTCAACTATTTAATTTTTTAACCTGCTATATGTTAGAATGGTTCAAATAATATTTCAGGACAATAGCTAGCTATGCATGTATATCTTTTTATAGTTTTAAGATAATAATTAGATTATTTCAAAAAAAATAACAATTAGATAAACATAATTTTTTTTTTGAAAAAATCTAATGCAAATTAATTAATGCGAAATACAATGACTAATATGCCATTTGATATATTATTTTTTTTAAAATTGATATTCTTATTCGAAAATCATAATATACTTTTAGAAAAATATCATTATATTGATTTATATGAGGTGTAAGTAAAAAAAATACCATAAATAAATATTTCAATTAAATTTTTTTTTTCTAAAGATAATTTCATATGAATTATTATATAAGAAAATAAAAATACATATAAATTTTTCTAGAATGTGAAATCATGGATTTGGATTACATTTGCACCTAGATATATATATATATATATATATACACCTTTTATTATTTTGAGAGAAAAATATTCCATTATCTCTAATGTAAAAATTCTTATGGGTGTTAATTTAAAAAAAAAATTACACTTAACTTTAAGAAAAAAGAAAAAAAAAATGGATCCACCGATAATTATTACAAAAAATGCTACAAGGTAAGATAATAATAGAATAAAAGAAATGAGAATAATCTAATTTGATATTAACACATTTTGTCAGATTAATTGAAATATGCTGATATTGACATAATAAGTTAGATTAACAAATTATTACTCCATTATTGCTTGATCTTAAAAAAAATTATTGATATAATGATCTTTAAATAATTTTATATATATTAATCATATGTTAATTATTCTATTTTCTTATTACACTTATCTCGTGTTATTTTTATTTCTTTATTATATTTTCCCAATTAGAAAAAGTAATTTTATTTTTATATAAACTAATTAGATTGTTATTTCACATTAGATTATATTTAATGATTACTATTAAAATTACTATTTATTATGTTATTGTGTTTATAATATGATACTAAATCCATATATTTAGTCAATTAAAATAAAAATGTATATGCCAATATACACTGTAATTTTTTTTCTAAAACTAGAAAATAATTAAATAAATTGATCAACTAGTAGAATTAGTATTTATTATGTATAAAAACTATTTACATCATTTAAAAAAAATAAAAGAAATATACCAATTAAAAAAGTTTTAAGAACTAGCGCATTATCTTTATTAATTAGTATTTA
>CATIWM010045901.1:0-12611 GCA_949671775.1 Mallotus repandus
AAAAAAAAATATAGTGAGTCTCTTTTAGCACGTGGGACTAACCGTTTATTTGGAAAGAAGTGAGGGAGAAAAAGGAGGAAGAAAGTCAAGAAATAAATAAGAGAGATGAATGGTGATTTTGTAATTTTTCTTTAGGTGTTAACAAAGTAATGTAATTTGTTTGCAAAAAATTATTAAAATTTTTAAAAATGTAAAATATTTATTTTATTTTTTGAAATAATATTATTTTTTACAATTATAAAAATTAGTATTTTTTTTATAAGTTGACATATTTTTTTTTTAAATTATTACTTTGCGTACAATTCAATTATTATTATGAAATTAATTGTTATAATTATTGTGAAATAACATTATATTTGCCAAGTATAAGAATTAATATTTTTAATTACAATCGGATAGATTTTCATAAACTATCACAATTTTTCGTTAGTTTAAAATAATTTTATGTAAAATTTGTTAAAATAATTTTAATTTATATAATTTTAAGAACTAATATTATAAAAAATTATTTATTTTCCTACAACGCAACAATTCAATTAAAAAGTATATCAAGTTATAATGAAAAAACTCTTTAATTTTTATATTTACAGAAAATAATATTATTTTATTAAAAAACTCAATAATTTTTATATTTTTCATAAATTTAAATAAATCTTCTTAAACAAAGTATATGACTTCGTTTTAAGATAAAATAAGTATAAAAAGCACCTTTTTTTAAAAGAAAGTGTTCTCAAAAAAATGAAAAAAGAAAAAAAAATTAGCAGCCTCTTTTTTTTTAACTTTTTTCCTTATATACCTTCATTTAAAATTTTTATTTTGAATTTTATTGATTATTTTTTTATTTTAACGGTTGTTTTTTATTATTCCTTTTTATTTTTTTTTATTTTTTTCATTTTTTCACTTTTAATAAATATGAATATCTAATCTGTTTTTTTTTTTTTTGAAATTCTTAAATTTGTTTATGAAATTTTGAATATCCTATATAGAATTTTAACTCTTCTATTTTATAACTTTTAATCATAAGCTTGTTGTGAAAATTTTGTTATATGTTTACAATTGGACTCATTAAAAATTAAAGAGTCAATTACAACTTTTTAAAATTATTGTGAGAAGAGTACAAATCGTTGTATTGCAATTCAAAAGAATTTTCTTAATGCAACAAAAAAATAACAAGAATAAATAAAATTTTATTATAATAATAATTAATTGTTATTTATATATGCCAACATGTCAAAAGACATGTCAATATATGCCACATAGCCAAAAGCACATGTCAACATATGCCACATGACCAACTATTCTACTATTTATGTAGCTAGACAACTATACCAAGTATTTTGTTCGTTGTTATTATTATTATTATTATTATTATTATTGGAAATTAAAATTTCATTGAAGAGAACAAAGAATCAACTTAGAGAGGGCATACAACTAGATCTATTATGGATGTAGAAAACAAAAATAGGAGGAAAATAATATTTATCCTTTGGCTAAGGTTACAACCATTGTAACCACTAGATCTACAATAAACACAATCAAGGCAGAACAAAAAATAAAAGAATCTAACTCATAGAAAATCTCAAGCTTCAATAGCCACTGACGATATTAGAATTTGATTACTATTGGAGCAACCAATGGCAGCCCTATGAAGGAACTTCAATCTTTCCTTGGTTATGATGTCTTCTTCCATAGCTAGATATTGCACATAGCAGACTCACTGCTCTTTAGGCTGACAAATTGAAGAATTTGATTAGAATATTCAAAATGGGATTAAACCCACACTAAACATCAAAAAATTATTTATAAAATGAGTTAAAAACCCATTATGATTTGAGGTCTGAGCTCAAAACAAGGAAATATCCTAATACTATTGTAGAAAATTCGGATTTTTGAGTATTTTTAGCCAAAAATCACCCTTGAGTATTAAGTGACTAGAAAGACTAATTATAGTAAAGAAAGAAAGCGCTTGGAAAATTTATAAGCTACGTTTGGTTCTGCTTGGAAAATGGATATTACATACATCATTTGGGCTTCCTGAGAGTGCAATATATGCAAAAATTAAATCAAAGTAAATAGACCCATCTCAAAATTGTATATAAATTTTCACAAAAAGTATAATATTGTTAATTCAGTACCAATATGGAACCCAACAATAAGAAATACAAAAGCATCCACATATAACATCAACGTGCATGAAATACATATATTACATATTTCATTTTTGAACTATTATTATATAATTATTAACAAAATAAAATTACTTAAAATAAAATTATTAATAAAATAATTGATTTATAGCACACTGATGCTCGTCGAAAACACCAAATTTTAATTACTCTAAATATACTAATTACAAAACTGTAGATAGGATAAGTAGAGGTCGAACCCACAAAGAAGTGTAGCCAATTCTAATTAATTTAATTAACAACTCTAATTCTAAATAAATCCAAATTGAAAATTTATTATAGAAAATGAAAAGAAAAGGAAAGGGGGATTTAAATTCCAAATTAAACTAAATTAAATCAAATTAAAAACAAATACTATGAACAAAAACTCAGTTCTCGGTTCAATTTCACCCTACAAGTGACAGGTTTAATCAACATTGATAACTTCTTTCCTTCCTAAGAAACTATCAATTCTAGGTAATAATAAGCTCTATTATCCAAAATTCCCCCTTAATTCCTATTCTAATGAACAAGTTCTCATTAGAATCTAACCAATTTACAACCTAAAACTAAGCTTTTTAGGTTTAATATACTGGCAGGATTAAAAATAAAGAAATTAAATTAATTTAAGCAACTCTCGCACAAGTCTGGATGTTTAACATAAGTTGTGTTATTCATAGAAATAATAAGAAAGCTTGTCCACAATCCTATTTTTCTATTTTACTACTTAATGATTTAGAAAAGAGATCAATTACGTAATCTAATTTCTTTATCTAGTAATTGATTTTTTGTGAATTAATTCAACATGCCTTATTTAAATCAACAAACCAAACATCAATACATTAAGAACATAATAACATCAATAGTTTTTTAAAAGGAAAAAGGAAGAAATAATGTTACTGAAAAGAAAGCACCATCAACTTGAGTTAGGGCTGAACTGAACAAAAAAATCTAGCAATGCAACTTCTCCTAAAACCATTATTCTTATTCTAAAAGTAATTATTCTTCTTTTTTTTTTTCTATTTTCCTCTCCTCTTCTTAAAAGCACTCTCACAATCTCTTTTAAAACATCAGGACATTACTAACACTAACTCTCTTAATTATGTCTCTATGCTATTCCTTTTTCTTAATAAAACTCTTAGGTCCTTTGTTTAAAACTCGCAAAATGTTACTAACAATAACTCCCAACAATAACTTCTAGCTTTATCTTTATCTACTTCCTGCAGTAATAGCAACTTGAGATCAGAATTTTGTACTAATTTACTTCAAATCTTAAGTTGGGCTCTTCATAAGAATTATAGCCATGAGTCTTAGCTTTTAATAGGGCCTTGAATCACCTGAATTAGACCTCTATAACCCAAGATATGATCCAATTACTAACATCTGGTCAACA
Organism: Mallotus repandus; assembly: GCA_949671775.1. Taxonomy (NCBI): domain Eukaryota; kingdom Viridiplantae; phylum Streptophyta; class Magnoliopsida; order Malpighiales; family Euphorbiaceae; genus Mallotus; species Mallotus repandus. The sequence continues at coordinate 3,559 of CATIWM010045901.1, forward strand.
CAATAACGAATCTACATCTTCTAAATTTGGCCCAAATTTTGACAATGCAAATGAACTCTGATCTTGATGAGTAAGCCAAATTCGAAAACCTAAAGAAGCCCACTTCACTTTTCCAGCGGACCATTTTTACATTCTGAGGATCTAGGTACACCAAAACCTTCACCAAAATTCAGAGGTCAAATCTGCCAATTAACTGAAAATTGCACATTTTGCTTACAGCCTCAATGTTGACTCCTAATTCACAAAACACATTAATTAGCTCATAATATCATAAAAATTATCAATCAAACTAAGTGATAAAGAATGTACAAATAATAAATATTCTGCTCTCATCAAGTTTCCCCACACTTAGCTTTTGCACATCCTTGGGCAAAACACAAAAAACTTAAACCATACTAAGAACATCATCATGAAACATACATAACTTAATCCTTCAATAAACACACTTACTCAACTCATAATGCAATAATTATAAAATAAATGAAAGCCAACACACTTAACTCTCCTCACCTATATCTACAATTACTCTTGATCTATTAATGTAAATAAAGTATCTAAACACAACCAATTCATGCATAACTCATTATGTAACTATCTCTCTTTACTACAATAAACCGGGTAGCAAACTAGGGATTTTTTTCTTTTTTTACTGAAAAGAAGCTTGCAAACCCTTCTTCAAGTCGTTGGTCATCTTTTTATATGAATCCAAACATGGAGTTCATGCTCAGCCCTGGTTACTCAACTAACAAAAAACTTGAAGTGCTTTAGCATACTCTTATTCCAAATCACCTCCTATACTAGAAACAAACATTAGGTGCATGGCATGCCCTCAGCCACTTGGTGATTAAGAACATTGGAGTAAATTTTCATATGTCTCTCTTTATTTTATTATTAATTTTTTAATCCCTATTTACTTAAACCTGAATTTAGGACTAGCTTAAGAAAGACAATTTAAGAATTTGTTATACACTTCTTAATTATGCTTTGACATTAAATTCACACAACCCTTCAAGACATATTACTTCAATTAGTTATAAAGAGTCAAGTATGTTGAACTCTAATTTACAAAACAATTGTTAACATCATAAGCTAAATAAATATATCCATAAAAGAACTAAATTAAATATATGTAGCACAAGATATTCATGATAAATGACAAAAAAAATAGAGAAAATAAAATAAAACCACTCATATAAAACACAAATGCATACTATACTACCTAAAACTCTCCCCCACACTTAAGACTTACATTGTCCTCAATGTAAGACCCAAATGTTAAGAAGAGAAAAGAATACAAGCTACCTAAATTCTAAGATGAAATCAATAAATAAATAAAGAAGATAAAAGAATGCAAGCTAATACTCCCCTTAGGTTTCCTCCTAAATAGCATCACAACTTAAATAGCTTGGGTCCTCCAAATCCACGAGCTCAATGTTTTGTACTTGAAAACCTTCATAGAAAGGTTTAAGTCTATGTCTATGTACTTTAAAACCTTTCCTATCCTTGGACTTTTGATTTTCACTACACCATGATGAAAAATATTAGTAACAATAAAAGGACCAACCCAACGAGAACGCAACTTACTAGGAAATAGCTTAAGCTTAGAATGATACAAAAGAACATTTTATCCCACAACAAAATGCTTCCTAGAAATCATCTTGTCATGAAAGGCCTTTGTCTTATCTTTATATATTCTAGAACTCTCATAAGCCTCCTTTTTCAATTCTTCCAACTCTTGTAGCTGTAATTTCCTATACCAACTAACTTCATCCAAGTTCATATTGCACCTCTTGATCACCCAAAAAGCTTGATTCTATAACTCCACCGGAAGCTGACATGGCTTGCCATACACCAATCTACAAGGCGACATGTCGATCAGTGTTTTGTACACTACTCTATATGCCCATAATGCATCCTCCAATCCTTCTTATTAGGTTTGACTATTTTCTCTAAAATGATCTTAACCTCTCGGTTAGATACTTTAGCTTGGCCACTACTCTGAGGATGATAGATCGTAGAAACCTTATGAACAACATCATGTTTCCGAAACAAGGCTTCCATTAGCCTATTGCAGAAATGAGTGCCTCTATCACTGATAATGGCCCTTGGAACTCCAAACCTAACAAAAATATTAGATTTAACAAAATCTGCAACAACTTTAGAACTATCAGTCCTTACGGCCTTAGCTTCCACCCACTTAGAAACGTAATCAACATCCAAAGAGTATAAATATTACCAAAAGAAGAAAGGAATGGTCCCGTAAAATCAATGCCCCAAACATCAAAAATCTCTAAAACCAAAATAGGAGTTTGTGCATTTGATTTTTCTGGGTTATATTACCTGTTTGTTGGCAATTTTTACAAGACTTACAAAATACATAGGCATCCTTAAATATACTAAGCAAATAAAATCGACATTGCAAGACTTTACAAGCTGTTCTTTTTGGACTAAAGTGACCTCCACATGCATAAGAATGACAAAAAGTTAAAACGAATAAAAATTCAGTTTTAGGCACATATCTTCTTATTACTTGGTCAGTACAACATTTCCAAAAATATGGATCAACCTATACATAGTACTTAACATCATGCTTAAATTTTTCCTTTTGAGCCCTAGAAAAATCAAAAGGCAGCACCTTACTAACTAAATAATTGACAATATTTGCATATCATGGGACAACCTTATTAATAGAAAATAATTGCTAATCTAGAAATGTCTCAAGCAATGGTAGGTAATCCTCTCCACATACTAATCTGCTCAAATGATCAGCTACAGAATTCTCTACTCCTTTTTTGTCGTTAATCTCTATATCAAATTCTTGTACCATCTAATGAGTCTCGGCTTGGCCTCTTTCTTCATGAATAGATACCCAAGAGCTGCATGATCAAAAAAATTATAACTTTAGAGTTAAATAAATGGGGCCGAAATTTTTCTAAAGCAAAAATAACAGATAAAAGTTCTTTTTCGGTCATCTTCTTATTACTTGGTCAGTACAAAATTTCCATAAATATGGATCATCCCATACATAGTACATAACATCATGCGTAAGTTTTTCCTTTTGAGCCCTAGAACAATCAAAAGGCAGCACCTTCCTTACTAAATAATTAATAATATTTGCATATTATGGGACAGCCTTATTAACAGAAAATAATTGCTCATCTGCAAATGTCTTAAGCAATGGTAGGTCATCCTCTCCATGTTCTAATATGCTCAAATGATTAGCTACAGAATTCTCTACTCCTTTCTTGTCATTAATCTTTATATCAATTCTTGTAGTAATAAAATCCATCTATTAAGTCTCAACTTGGCCTATTTCTTCATGAATAGATACCTAAAAGCCGCATGATCAAAAAAAATTATAACTTTAGAGTTAAGCTAATAGGACCAAAATTTTTCTAAAGTAAAAATAACAGATAAAAGTTCTTTTTTGACCATGGAGCAATTGATTTGGGCAGCATTTAAAGTTCTTGAGGCGTAATAAATGGCATGGATAGCTTTACCAACTCTTTGTCCCAAAACAGCTCCCACTGCATAATTGCTTACATCATACATAATCTCAAATGGTAGCTCCCAATTTGGTGGCTAAATTACACTTGCTGATGTCAAAAGTTCCTTAAGCTTATCAAAAGAAGCCTTACACTCTTCATCAAGAATGAATGGTACATCTTTTTGCAACAACTTACACAAAGGCAGCGCAATTTTTGAAAAGTCCTTGATAAATCTACAATAAAAACATGCATGTCCAAAAAAAGATTGAATCTCCTGCACATTTTCAAGGTAAAGCAAAGCAGAAATCACATTTATCTTAGACTTATCTACTTCAATTCTTCTTGCTAACACAACATGCCCTAAAACTATGCCTTGCTCTACCATTAAATTACATTTTTTCCAATTTAAAACAAGATTAGTTTCTACACATCTCTTTAAAATTAGTGTAAGGTTATCTAGACATTTATCAAAAAAATCACCATAGATAGTAAAATTGTCCATCAATTCCTTTATAATGTTCTCTACATATTCAAAAAATATACTAACTATACACCATTGAAATATTGTTGGGGCATTACACAAGTCAAATAGCATTCACCGATAATTATAAGTACTAAATGGGCACGTAAATGTAGTCTTTTTTTTATCCTCTAATGTTATTGACACTTAATTATAACCTGAAATGCCACTAAGAAAACAATAAAAAATATGACCAGCTAATCTCTCTAACATTTGATCAATAAAAGGAAGGGGAAATGATCTTTGTGAGTTACAGCGTTCAACTTTTTGTAATCAATACACATCCTCCATCATGTTCGAACACGTGTTGGTACCAACTCATTAGCATCATTTTGAATTACTATGATGCCTGATTTTTTAAGAACAACTTGTACTAGACTTACCCATTTGCTGTCAGAAATCGGGTATATGATACCTACATCAAGTAATTTTAGAATCTCCTTTTTCACTACCTCCATCATTAGTGTATTTAATCTACGTTGAGCTTCCCTGACTGGTTTGGCTCTATCTTCTAACAGAATGTGATGCATACATATAGCAGGGTTGGTTCCCTTAATATCTGTAATTGTCTAATCAATTGCCAACTTATACTCTCTGAGCACTCGCAACAATTTCTCTTCCTGCACCTTGCTCAACTAATTAGAGATAATAGCTGGCAGTGTTTTGTTCTCTCCTAAATATGCATACTTTAAGTTGGCAGGTAATGGTTTCAACACTAAATTAGGAGCCTATACAACATAAGGCAAAAGTTTCTTGTAAGTATTTGGCAGCTGAATTGGTGAAATTGCAAACTTATATTAAATCACTGTCAAGGAATGTAAAATGGCCATAGTCTCCTTCAACTTGTTAATTAGCTCAATTTCTTCTTCTTTTTCTAACTGAAAATGGTTGGCAATTATAACATCTAAATCATCTATGCTTGTCAAATTAAAAACTTCATGCGCTAAAGAGTCAATAGCATCAATTGAAAACACATAAATGATCTTCATTAGGGTATTTCATGCCCTCAAAAATATTAAATTGAATTTGTTTCACCTTTAAATTCCATTGTCAAAGTACCCTTATGATAGTCAATAATTGCTTTAGCAGCCATCAAAAATGGCCTCTCTAATATAATTAATGTAGGATTAAGGGAAGTATCATCACCCTTATCCACCATATAAAAATCCACAAGAAACACTAGGCCATCAACATGCACTAGCACATCCTCAATCACCCCTTTCGGGTAAGTATTAGTATGATCAACTAATTGTAAAACAACACCAGTTTCTTTCAAATGTCTTATATTCAAAGAATTATACATAGATAATGGCATAACACTAATGGAAGCTTTAGAATCTAACATGGTTCTTTTAAATCTGCCATTACCTATTTTGCAAGGAATGGTACTTATACCTGGATCTTTGCACTTAGGAGGAAGTTTTCTTTGAAGAATTACAGACACATTTTCCCCCACACTTATTTTCTCATTGCCTTTTAATTTTCACTTCGATGTGCACAACTCCTTAAGAAATTTGGCATATATTAGCACTTGCTGGATTGCATCTAATAGAGGTATATTCACCTCTACTCCGTGAAATGTATCCAGAATTTCTTTTTCCTGCTCATCTTTCTTGGACCGTGCAGACCTAGTAGGAAAAGGAAAAGGGTTAACTTTAGTTCAAACAGAAGGATTAGAATTTACCATAGGCTGGGTAATCTCTACGTCTTCCTCAATTTCATTTTAAATTACAACTGGTTTCTTGTTATTTATTAAAGGTTCCAATTGCTTCCCACATCTTAAAGTTGTGACACTTGCATTCTCTTTTAGGTTCACTATAGTCTAAGAAGGTAATTTTCCCAAACTTTAAACTGATAATTTACTTACTGTTGTAGCTAACTAACTCACTTGATTCTCCAAATTTTAAATGATGGACTTCTTCTCTTGCTGAAATTACTGAGTGTGAGTCAAGAATGTCTTAAACATATCTTCTAATGACGTACCTGAGCTAGAAGGGACTGCTTATTTTAACTGATAATTCTGCTGGTATTGTTGAAATCTTGCTTGCCTAGTTCTATAGCTCAAATTAAGATGATCTCGCCACCTAAAATTGTACGTATTAGAATAGGGATCATATCTTATGGGCTGTCCTGGAAAACCTCCTATAGTATTCACTTGCTCCTCTTAAAGAACTGGACATGCATAGGTTAAATGACTAGTTGTTGCACATATGCCACATGCCTTTACTTACTGCATATTTCCTACGACCATTTGATGAACAAGAGAGGTAAGATTTAAAATCTATTATTGAAGGGAAGAAGTACTTACCTCATGAATTTTTCTAGTTGTCTTGTTCCAAATTGTTGGGAATTTACTGCCGTATTGGAAATTAAATTTATGGCTGCTTCAGGAGTCTTGTCCACCAATGCACCTCCACTAGCTGCATCTATCATATTTCTATCCATTGGCAATAAACCTTCATAAAAATATTAAATCAACAACTGCTCATTTATCTATTGATGTGGACAGCTTGCACATAACTTTTTAAATCTCTCCCAATATTCATAGAGCATCTCTCTACTAAGTTGACGAATGCCACAAATTTCCTTCCTTATATTTGTAGCCCTAGAAGCTAGGAAATATTTCTCCAAAAATAATCTTTTAAGCTCATTCCATGTTATAGTGGATCCTGAAGGAAGGTAGTACAGCCAATCCTTTACCTCATCCGCCAGTGAAAATGATAAAGCTCTCAATTTAATCTGCTCCTCAGTCACATCAGTTGGTTTCATGCTTGAGCAAACTACATGGAATTCCTTAAGATGCTTGTTTGGATCTTCACCTGCAAAATCATAAAAAGTAGGAAGCAAATGAATTAATCCAAATTTCAACTCAAAAGCTACATCCATGTTAGGATATTCAATGCACAACAATTGTTGATTTAAATTAGGAGCAGCCAACTCCTTCAAAGTCCTCTTATTATTCTGAATCTGAGCAACCATCTCCTCAATCTCAATGTCTGACTCACTGGATGTATCATTGAAGCCTAATTCAACAGCCAAATTTAAACTAGGTGAAGTTTGCTAAATTTTAGAAGTTGTAGCTTGAGTTCTACCAATCTATCTAGCCTCCCAAGTCTCTTTTCTCAACCTTTGTGCTGTTTTTTCAATTTTTGGATCAAAATTTCATTCATTAGAGTTAGAAGATCAAGTCACATAACTAAAAACAATTGAAAACTTGCAAAGATAAATTAAATAGAAGAACAAAAATTAACAATTTTTATTTTATTTTATTTATTTTTATTTCTTTGACTAAAAACATAAAAATGGCTAAAAACCAAGAAATGAATAAAATAAAATAAAAAGAAAAGAAAAGAAAATTAATTACACGGAAAACTTCCCCGGCAATGGCACCAAAAATTTTGATGCGCGTCGAGAACACCAAAATTTAATTTCTCTAAATATGCTAATTACAAAACTATAGATAGGATAAGTAAAGGTCAATCCCATAGAGAAGTGTAGCCAATTCTAATTAATTTAATTAACAACTCGAATTCTAAATAAATCCAAATTGAAAATTGATTATAGAAAATGAAAAGAAAAGGAAAGGGAGATTTAAATTCTTAATTAAACTAAATTAAATCAAACTGAAAACAAATGCTAGAATAAAAATGCTATTCTCGGTTCAATTTCACCCTACAAGTGACAGGTTTAATCAATAGTGATAACTTCTTTCCTTTCCAAGAAACTATCAATTTTCGGTAATAATAAGCTCTATTACCCAAAATTCCCCTTTATTTCCTATTATAATGAACAAGTTCTCATTCGAATCTAACCAATTTACAACTTAAAATAAGCTCTTTAGGTTTATTATACTGGCAGTATTAAGAACAAAGGAATTAAATTGATTTAAGCAACTCCCGCACAAGTTTACATGCTTAACTTAAGTTGTGTTATTCATAAAAATAATAAGAAAGATTATCCACAATCCTATTTTCTATTTTGCTACTTAATGATTTAGAAAAGAGATCAATTGCATAATCTAATTTCTTAATCTAGCAGTTGATATTAAGTGAATTAATTCAACAGGCCTTGTTTAAATCAACATACCAAACATCATTTCACATTAAGAACAGAATAACATCAACAATTTCTTAAAAGGAAAAAGTAAGAAATAACGTTACTGAAAATAAAGCACCATCAACTTGAGTTAGGGCTCAAAATCTCTTTGAACTGAATAAGAAAATCTAGCAATGCATCTTCTCCTAAAACCTCTATTCTTATTCTAAAAGTTATTATTACTTTTTTTCTACATTTCTCTCATCCTTTTAAATGCACTCTTACATTCTCTTTTAAAACATCAGGACATTACTAACATTAACTCCCTTAATTATCTCTCTACATTATTCCTTTTTCTTAATAACACTCTTAAGCCCTTTTTTTAAAACTCACAAAATGTTACTAACAATAACTCTTATCTTTATCCTTATCTACTTCCTGCAGTAATAGCAACTTGAGATAGGAATTATGTACTAATTTACTTCTAATCTAAAGCTATATGCTTTATAAGAATTATAGCCACAGATCTTAGCTTTCTATAGAGCCTTGAATCACTTGAATTGGACCTCTGTAGCGCAAGATATAGCCTAATTACTAACATCTGCTCAACACAGTGACAAATCTACATCTTCTAAATTCGGCCCAAATTTTGATAGTGCAAATGAACTCTAATCTTGATGATTAAACCCAATTTGGAAACCTTAGGAAGTCCACTTCACTTGTCCAAAAGAAATTTTCATGTTCTGAAGCTCTAGATATACCAAAACCTTCACCGAAATTTGGAGGTCAAACCTGTCAATTAACTAAAAATAGCACATTTTGCTTAATGCCTCAATTTTGACTCCTAATTCACAAAACACATTAATTAGCCCATAATGTCATAAAAATTATCATCAAACTAAGTGGTAAAGAATATACAAATAATAAATATTCTGCTCTCATCATATACACTAAGAACAAAAACATAAAACAAGCAAAAAAATATGTATAACAATCAAAAAACTAGACAA
>CATIWM010045911.1:0-10414 GCA_949671775.1 Mallotus repandus
TCTTTTTTATTTCTTCCTTTTTCTTTCTTCCTTCCTTTTCTTTCCTTTTCTTTCTTTCTTTTTTCCTTTCTTTTTATTTCCTTCCTTTTTGCATTTAGGCCTCTTCCAGGGTTTGACGTGATAATTACGAGCTACCCGATAGTCTCAGTTCCCTGTGACTTATCTTTTGATAGATTTTTTTTATCTTTCATGAGGTTGTTAAACATTAGATTGATTAGAAGTGAGAATCTTGGCTCAAAGCTGCTGATCAAAGTCGGGAAACTTTAAAAGTCTCGTCAAAGTAAGATGGTCGTTGTCGAGGTTGATTAGTCCATCCCTGCCACGTGCCCCCTCTCTAGTGTGAGTACACCTTCGAGAGTACTAAAATGATGTTTAGAATATAAGTGTATGTATGAATCTATGAATGTATGATTTTATGTGAAAAAAGAATGAGAAGAAGGTTCATAGCAGACTTCCCTGAGTTTTTGGCGCTTTCCAGGAGTTGTTTCTATCATTTATTATGAATTCTCAATCTTCATGCATGTTTTAGGTCAATATTTTCAACTTTAGAGTGTCTTAGGAGCCTTCCTGGGGCTTCAGGGGGCTGGAAAGTGCATCATGGGGCTTTGTCGGGCCTCCATGGGGTCCACGGAGCCTCTCCTATGCATGTGGGTCAGTGACCCACGTGTGTGGGTCAAATGACCCACACTCATTAGTTTTTTCTTTTTTCTCCATCTTTCTTCTCTCTCTCATCCTTTAGGATTCTTTGGACTTTAGGTGTTCTAGCTCCAAATTTACCCATACAAGGAGGTGAAGGCAGTTTTGAGGATGTCGACCCTAACCTCGCAATCGACTTGGAGGATCTCAGCTTAGAGGGTGCGGGAGACCCTGTGGATCAGGCTATGGGTGGTGCGACACATCTGAAGTCAGTCCTTGCTCATCGCACGTGGCATGGAGTGAGGAGAGGGCACAAGGTTCCTCTCGTCTAGAACTTGAGGGAGCACGTTTGGGTGCTTCATCGGTAGGAGGTTAGTACCCCGAACTCATTTTTTTAAAATTCCTGCTATATCTCATCTTGATAGAGTAGCTTCCTTCGTGCTTAAAAGATGCATTTTGCAAGGACTTTGTTTCTCTTATTCTGCATGCTAGGACTCATTTATTGTGTTTCTGTCCTAATTATGCAATTTGTTTACCTGTATTTAGCAAATAATAATAGTTAGTGCGATTGTTATACTTAGATAGAATTTTAAGTTAGAATTTGTGTTTGTTGACTTCCCTTTTAGAACTTGGTGACCTATTTGGTCCTATTTGGTAGCTTCACTGGAGCTAAGAAGCTCTATTAAAGGCTGCTTGTAAGGGTGCAAGATCGGGTGTGTGGTCTCGGCTTTAATGGCCTTTTGGATGGTCTACTGGAGGGACCGGAGATGTTGAGGAGTTTTCAAGCAGTGATGATTGCTCTGGTGGAGAGGTGGTCAGATTGCACACATACTTTCCATTTCCAGTTCGGGGAGATGACGATTACGCCCCTCGATTTTACTGCCATCATGAGATTCACTTTTGCTGGCCAGCGGATCCCATGATCTATTAGGCTGTGCTCTTAAGTTTAGAGTCAGTCGGGGTAGTCTGATCTCTTATGTTCAGCTTTGGTGAGTGTGCGATGGTGCTGCTGGTGATGGTGCCCTTGGCATTGAGAGATGTGCCCGGTGCTTCATCTTTTACTTGATGAGCACAGTGGTGTTCCCTAATGCGAATAACACTGGCGGCTCTTGGTTGCTTCCTCTACTGTAGGACCTCGACGCTCTATGAAATTATGATTGGGGTTCCGCTGCTTATGGCTATCTCCTTAATAGTTTGGATGACACATGCAGAGGCAGCTCGTGGATATGCAGTGTGCCGCTGGCAATTGATGTGAGTTACTTCAAATGCCTTGTTGGTTATTCCTTTTCTGTTTCTTTTTTTTTCAAGCATACTATTTTTGACATATCTCTTCAGCAGATTTAGTCCTTCAAGTTTCATGTGTTGGCTCCTTTTATTGTTGCTGGGATGTAAGATGGATGGATTCCCTCACTTTCCCATTTGGACTGCTCAACCTTGGAGAGGCTCCACAAGGTCTTTAGAGGCTACTCGTATAGCTCTTATAGAGTAGACATTTGATTAGGTTGGTATTATTTTTCTTCCATTTTATTTTTCTCATTCTGAAGCTCTAAGTCCTGTTTCTAATTTTTTTATTATAGATATATCTCCGGTGGTGGTGGGAAGGCTATCCCACAGACTTCTCAGTGGCGATGCAGGGAGCGAGGGAGATTACCGATAGGCGGATGCTATTCGTGACCCCGGTTGATCGCGCTTGGTATCTTGGTGAGTTCATGGTTGACTAGCATAAGGAGCTACCGACCATCGCGTACCTCATCCTCCTCCGCTTGATATGTTCTAGGGGAGAGATATGGTGGGTCCTACCTTGGAGGAGGCACTGGTCGGGACTAATCATCAGCTACATTTAGAGCCCGAGGGCGACTTATATTTGGAGAGCCTTGTTCCTCACCTGATCAATGGTGTTGCAAGGAACTTCGTGATCGCTATGGGTGCTTCTTCCTCTTCTGCTCATCAGGTGTGTACTGTTTCCTTTTTTGTGCGTTACATTCATATCAACTGTCCATATCCTGACTGTTCCTACTTGTGTTTGATAGCCTCGCTCGAAGATATCTCAAGCTAGGAGTGTCACCAAGACTTCAGGTGGTGCTAGAGCTTGTGCCGATGCCCCCATTAAGACTGCTCATATGATTTTTGTAGTAGTTGCACTGCCACTACTTCCCGTGGTTCGATGCCTAACCTTCATGGCGATGTGGTGACCCGAGTAATTCCTACATCCATTGATCATGTGGGCTTCATTCCTAAGGATGCTACTCATGTGAGTTCATGTCTATCTTTACTATTCTGATGTTTCAAGTTCACTGTTTACTGACTGTTCTATTTGAAAGTTCCTTAAGATATGGCCACATTTTGGTATTAGTGTGCTTCTGGCCTGATGATCCACTATGTCCATTACTATATGGATTCTCATGTAAGTCCTTCATACTATAGCTTATTTTTCTATTGCAATTATGTAATGATATGTATATGTATGTTATGAATGCACCTGTGCCAATGCATGTATGTCATGATACAGCTTAAGCATGAGAGGCTAATGCAGGAGCGAGACGAGGCCACCCACCATTCGTGGTCAATCCGCTAGCATGAGGGTGCTTACTACCAGAGTGAGATCCTGAGGCTACGAGCCGAGATGGAGGCACTGAGGACTCATGATGCTAGGCCAAGTAGGGGAGGATCTCCAAATGGCAGTGATGATGATGGTGGTAAGGATGGGGCTGAGTCTTGATTTCCCTTCCACTTCCCCTTTGCCATCACTTCTGACTTGTACTGACAAAACAATTTTGAAAGTTTTTGAGATGTATTGATTGATTAACCATTATGAAGCTTTTGATGCTTTTGATATTTTACTATGCTCTATTTTGTCTATGTGCTTGCTGTACTCTTATTACAAGCAAAATGAAACAATAAGTAAAATAAAATGGAAGGAATTTACAATGAAAATGAATGTAATTACATCATAAAAATATATGAATTCTAATATGCAAATTTTTCTCATGTGACATGTATTGATTCAGGAATTTACCTCTTAACATGTGCAAATCTTAACAATATTTTCCATTTACAATTAATAACATTTATAATAAGCATGGTTGCACATAGAATATTTCAAAATGACAATACCCATGTCCTTAATTAGCTCTTTTGGGTTTTCTAATTATGTATTTTTCCTCTCATCTTTATTTTTTGTTTTTGTTTTCTCTTTTTTGTTGTTGTTTTTTTTCATGAATAGTATTGTTGAAGACGATCAACATTGATCAATTCAAACAACTCATTCCTGTTGACATCCATTAGCTTGATTGCACCTTTTGAAAGGATAGTTGTAACCAAATAAGGCCCTTCCTAATTAGATTAGAACTTCCCTCTTAGATCTGGTAGATTTTGCTTAGCTTGCCTCAATACCCAATCTCCAACTTTAATGTCATGTTGTCTCACCCTTTTTTCCAAAGCTCTAGCGATTCTTCTATAATATAATTGAGTGTGATAAAGTGCTTTCAACTGCTCACTGTCTATTAGGCTCAACTGTGCCAGCCTCTGTTCTACCCACTTCACCTCGGGTATGTTTGCTTTGACTATGACTCTGAGGGACTTAATTTCCACTTTGATCGGAAGTACTTCTTTTGTTCCATATACCAAGGCAAAAGGAGTTGCCCCCGTGGATGTTCTTATTATAATGCGGTATCCCCAAAGAGCAAATTGCAACTTGTTGGCCCAATCATGGTAGGTTTCAATCATCTTTGAGAGGATCTTCTAGATGTTCTTGTTTGCTGTTTCCACTGCTTCGTTAACTTATGGTTGGTAAGGTGATGACTTGTAGTGCTTTATCTTATACCTCTCAAGCAATGCTTATACTTCTCCTTGGAATTGTACCCTATTGTCTGAGATCAGATGGTGAGGAATTTCATATCTACAAAATAGATTCCTTTCCAAGAACTTCGCTACCTACTTTGCCCCTAGTTTGCTATAAGATTCTACTTCCACCCACTTTGTGAAGTTGTCAATTGTAACCAAGATGTACCTGTGTCCATTAGAGGTTATAGGTGAATATCTCCTATGATTTCGAGTCCCCAAACTGAAAATGGCCAATGAGAGGACATGGTGTGTAACTCTGAGTGAAGCAAGTGGCTAACGTCCCCATGAATCTAATACTTGTGACACTTCTTAGTGAATTTAATACAATCCTCAATCATTGTCATCCAGAAGAACCCTTGTCTCATTATCTTCTTAGCTAGTAATGTACTATTCATATGCGGACCACAAACGCCTTCATGAGCATCTATCATTACCTTCCTTGCTTCGTTCTCATCCAAACAGTGTAATTGCATCCCATCTAGATTTCTTTTGTATAGGACACCTTGATAGTAGGTGAATTTTTCTGATAGTGTAGACGACGGGGTTTAACGAGCGTTCAATATTTTAGCAACTGTGACACTGTTTGAGCTCAGGGCTCCAAGGAACACACTAACCATATCACAAAGACATGGCATGGAGATGAGGAGTTACCAACCAGGGTAATAACTAGGACAAATCGAAGGTGATGGTAACTCGATTCTCTAAAAGAGAGTTAGCACCACAACCAGGAAATTCTGGGTATGGAATACCAACTTCTTTTAGTCTCATGCTCTTTAGAATTAGTTTATGAATTGCTATCTTATTCTCTAATTACATGCAACTTGATTTAAACCCTAATTTAGCATACATCTAACTCCAAGGCAACTAGTCATGAAAGAGCACATAAAAAATGTATTCACAAGGCACAACGTCCCTAAATTACTCTATTCTACATTTTTTCAATTTAACTTAGCTAAGTATGCATATTTTATTTACAAATGGAATAAAACTAAAGGTGGGAGTGCATTTTAAATTAATTAGTGAGCCTAAATCCATATTTATTTTAAAGGAAATGCTTTAATGGGCTGAGATAAGTCTAAGTTAATTTTATTAAACTAAAAATGGGCCTAAGTCTATTTAACTTAAATGCTCCTAAATTTATTTTAAAGTTAATTAAACCTAAAACCATTTTAAATGGGCCTATTATTAGTGAATTTAACCTACACATGGGCTTGGGGCCCAAGACAAACAAAAATAATAAACAATCCCAAACAATAAGCAAAAAATCAAATAAAACATACATACTGTGATTTCTAACCCTATTTTAATTTACATGCAACCTAAATTAATGTAAAGCCACCATTGATTTTATTAAGGTATTACCAAATAAATCTAAATTAATCTAATTAATTTGAAAGTGTGCAGTAAAATAAAGATTACACTATGTTCCCACTATCGAGACTGTTACAATGATCTACTAAAAATAAAAATAAAATTAATTACAACCCCAAAATAATATAAATAAACATAAGAAAACACAAAAGAAGAAACATAGAATAATGAAAAATAAATAAAATAAATAAAACCTAAAATCTACATAAGAAAACTAATATAAATTTATATCCATTATATCCTATGGATCTTCATGGTTCAATATCATATCAACCACGTACTGTTTATGATTTCCCCTCCAACACCAAAAGAATAAGCAAAACACATGAAACACAAAAAAAAAAAATTATGATTAGGAGAAGAAATTCAAAAAAAAAAGTAATAAAATTAATAAGAATAAAATAAAATAGACTAAACCAAAATAAAATAAAAATAAAAATAATAACGAAAAGAAGAAGAATGAGGATGCAGATATGTTATGCTACTTGATTTGCTCCTCAGAGGGCTAATTGAATGACCGTTGTGAAGTGAAAATAGGATTAATGGATTTGATTTTTTTAGGCTTGATTGTTGCGGCTTTTTAGTTTCAAGGGACGTCAAAATTAAAACCAAAAATCAAAACGTAGAACAAAGGTTTTTTTTTGTTTATGCTTTTCCCCTATAAGAAATCCTCCATCTTTTCATTAAAACTAAACCCCTTATTATATCCAAAAGCTAACCTCCTGTGATTTGATAATCATGGGAGATAAGATTTTTTTTTGACAAAACAATATGATAATATAATTTATCAGGATAACTTTACATTTATCTTTTATTTAACCAATCAAGATTCAAGAAAAATTAATTAAAAATCAAAAATCAAAATCACAGTGATCGAACCTGTGCAATTCTGACTGAAATTGTGTATTTCCAATCGAAAATACATAATTTTGATCGAAATTATGCATTTCCAATCGAAAATGTACAATTCCAATCGGAATTAAAACTTTACAATTAGGTCCTTAAAATGTCACAGTTTAGTCCTGAGAATTAAAAATCAAAATACAAAGACCTACTTTCAAGTAGATTTTCATCATTGGAGTCCTCGTCACATCCATGTACTGCTATCCTGAAATTAGGTTCTTACATATAGTTTTTTAACGATTGTCTTATCTTTCTCGCTTACATCTGCTGGGTATTCACGCTTGCCCAAGTACTGCTAAACATCATAAAACCAAGGCTTCTGATCCACTCTAGCTTTCATTACCCTTACACTCTTGTAACATGGCTAACTCAATTTTAATAACACTAAAGGTTTCATAGGCATGGTTGTCCGTCCATCCTAAACTGATGCAAGTAATGCTAAGGCGTCTGCCATCTAATTATGGTTTCTTAGTAAGTGAATGAATCTGCATTTCTAAAATGACTGTCCTAGCTACTGTAGATGCTCTAGATGCAGTTTTACATATGGCTCTTTTAGATCCTATTCACCGGTGGCTTGATTGATTACTAGCATTGATTCACCTAATATTTCCACTTCTGTGACTCCTAAGGCTATCAGAGCTTCCATTCCCATCACACATGCCTCATATTCTGCTTCATTGTTCGTAACCTAAAATGCTAGCTTCTTTGCTATAGGAATTACTTCATTTTTCAGGGTCAACAGATTTATTCTTATTCCTGCTCCAAACTAGTTTACCACTGCATCAAAGTTCATATGCCATCCTTGAACTTCAATCGCTACAGTAAGGTCATTTGGGAATTCAAGCTCTATCTCTCGATTGTCTAAAGTAGGGTTTAGTGCTAGGAACTTGGCCACTGCTCTTCCTTTGACTGTCTTCTTGGTCAAATACTCGACATCAAATTCTGTTAGCAGCACCAACCATTTGGCTAGTTTCCCAACCAGTGAAGGCGCTTCAAAAAAGTGTCTAATTGGATCTAACTTCGAGATTTCTTGGATCTTGTAAGACTGAAAGTAGTGCCTCACTTTTCTCATGGTGCAAACCATTGCCAAACAGATATGCTCAACCTAACTATATTTCTCCTTATAAGGCAACATCTTCTTGCTTAAGTAATAAACTAGATGGTCAGATCGTGCTTCCCCTTATTGAGCTATCATGGCTCCTATGGCGCTTTCTTCAATTGCCAGATATAGAATTAAGGGCTTCCCCATTTCTGGGGTCTTAGAATTGATGGTTTCATGAGATAGTCCTTTATTCTGTCAAACACAATTTGGCATTGTTCGTTCTAAACCATAGGCTGATCCTCTATGAGCAACTTGAATATGGGTTCGCATACCTCTGTTAATCTGGCAATGAAGCTGCTGATGAACTGTAACTTTCCCAACAATCCACAATTTTCTTTTTCAGTCTTTGGGGTTTGCATTTCACGGATCGCTTTCACTTTGTTTGGATAAACTTCAATTCCTCTTTGACTCACTATGTGTCCCAACATCTTTCCTGAGGTTACCCCGAATACACACTTCTTAGGATTCAACCTTAGATTGTGCTTGTCTACCTTGCATAAACTTCTCCAATGCAACTGAATGTTCTTCTCGAGCCCTTGATTTTACCATCATGTCGTCAATATAAACTTCTACCTCTTTATGTATCATGTCATGAAACAATGTTGTAGCCATCCTCTGATAGGTCACACCTGCAATTTTTCAAACCGAAAGGCATTACTCTATAATAATATGTTCCTCATTCAATGATAAAGGCAGTCTTAGCTTTATCGATGATTGCCATGAGAATCTGGTGGTATCTTAAAAATCCATCCATGAAGGAGTACATAGCACATATGGTAGCGTTGTTAATCAAAACATCTATATGAGGTAGAGGAAAATCATTTTTCAAGCATGCCTTATTGAGGTCTCTATAGTCTATGCAAATCCTCATTTTCCCATCTTTTTTAGGTACTGGGACCACATTGGCCAACCATTCTGGATAGTCTACCACTTCTAAGAACTTAGCCTTGATTTGCTTCTTTGTGTCTTCTTTTACCAACTGTGCCCATTCTGGTCTCAACCTTTGTAGCTTAAGTTTTATAGGCTTGTGTCCCTCCTTAGTTGGAATGTAATGTTGGGCAATGTCCTTGTCTATCCCAGGCATGTCATCGTACCTCCAAGTGAATACTTTCTAATATTTTTCTAGTTCTCTCCTTTCCTTTGGGGAAACATCTTTTCAAAAATGCAATATGTGAGGATTTTCATCCGTGCCTATATTAAATGGTTCAATGTTGATGGAATGAACATCAAATATGCTCATGTAAGGTTTAATGAAATGCTCATCATTATCAAAGGATAAATCACACAAGTAAGCAAAATCAGATTTCATTGCATCATACTTAGAGTTTGGTACATCAAAAGATTAAAAAATATTAGCAATACGAATGTCATCAAGAGTAGGTGCATCATCAAACAGAATATCCTCTATGCTAGACTCAATGAGAGCTACGATATCGGTGTAACTGGGAGCCTCAGTTTCCAACCTCATACTTTATAGAACCTGCTCAATCTCAGCAATAGAAATAATCCCTTATTATTCAGTCTAATTCTCTCCCTTTTCCATACTGTTGATCATATCAGCAAAAATCTCAAAACTCAGTTTCTTGATCCCAGTGCATTCCTATTCCTCAGGCTAACCTTGGTACTTCGAGGGGCCTTTGGAAATAAAGTTAGTTTTCTTTCCCTTATCCATGGTTGGATCGCATCCCAGTCATTGCTAGTTATTTTATCCCTTGAAGTCTGGTAGCTTTGAAATTCCATTCTTCTTCTTTCCGAACCCAGTTCCTGATTCATAGCTCATCTTCATCATCATTGCCATCACCTTTAGACTAACCCAATCTTCATTGATTACTGATACTTGAAAGGCTGGAGGGGTTATGTTCATGCATGCAACCAAAATGTTAGTCTTGGCTTCGATGGTGGCTACCTTCCTGTCTAGTGGGAACTTGATCTTCTGGTGCAAAGTGGATGGTACTCCTTCTAGTGGATGGAACCAGGGTCTTCCTAGTAGTAGGGCGAATGTGGGCGGTATATCCAGCACTGTGAATTCCATAATAGACTCAACCTCTTCTACGGTGACAGTCGCCTTGAAGATTCCCACTACTTGCTTTTTGGAGTCATCATAAGCCTAGGTTATCAAGTTGGATGTTTTAAGCTCTTCAACCGGTATCCTAAATTTATGGAGAAGCCTGAGTGGAAAAACATTGATGGTTGATCCATCATCAACCATAACACATGATGTCTTCTTAGCTCTCATAATTACTTGGATGAATAAAGGCTTGATGTAAGCTTTCCCTTCTAGTGGTAGATAATTATCAGAGAAGGAAACAATACTGCTGGGCTTTGGGAGTAGCGAAGCTATAATATCCCTGGGAGTAGTGTCCAAAGAGATCTTTGTATCATTCAAAGCATGTACCAAAGCATTCTAGTGTTTCTCTAACATCATCAAGAGATCCTAAATGCTGACTTGAGCTTCGATTTTTTTGAGCTGTTTTAAGACCGAGCCTTCTTCTACTTGGTTATAAGGGTCACTCTCTTTTGTAACAACTTCCTTGGTAACCTCTTTTCCTTTCACCATGT
>CATIWM010045977.1:0-14869 GCA_949671775.1 Mallotus repandus
TTCGATCTTTTTTATTTTTATTTTCTTACATTCTCTCATTCTTTTCTCCTTTTTCTCTTTTTTATTTTTTATTTTTTTCTCTCATTCTTTTTTTTCCTAAAAAAATATTAGATCCATTAAAAAAATAATTTAAATAATAAAAATATTAATATATGATAATATTTTTCAATAATTTTTACTGTTAAGCCAAATATTAAAAGATATTTTTTTAAACACAAAATATTTTCTACAAACAGAGCCTTAAAATAATATTTCTATAAGCAGCGAGTTGTTCTGGTAAAAAATGCAGAAACAGTGGCAACACGAAGCTCTAATTCTCATTTCAACAATGGCGAAGAGCCATCCTCTTAAATCGCTCTCACTCTTCAACTCCTCAATTCATCAGGGCATTCACCACACTCACCAATCTATCTCCTTTATGCTGTATACTCTCCTTCTCTCCAACATGAAAGCTGAAGCCCAATCTCTTCTTCTCCAAATTTTTTCCAATCGAATCACTTCTCCATTCTTCACAGTTTCATCCCTTCTTCAAGATTTAACACAACCCATTTCACTTCCAAGCCAAGCGATCATTTCACCTCTCTATGAATCAATTATCAATGCCGCTGTTCAAGCTGGGTTAACGGAGAAAGCGCTGTTCTTTTTTAATCAAATGGTTGATAAAGGCCTTGTCCTGGGACCCAAAACTTTTAATGCCCTTTTGGATTCTTTAGTTAAATCAAGTTCTTTCGAGACATCTTGGTTAGTTTTTAATGGAGCAACAGGAAAGGTTGAGTTGGATTTGTACAGTTATGGGATAATGATAAAGGGTTGTTGTGAGGCTGGTGACATGAATAGAGGTTTTGAGTTATTGGCTCAGTTGGAAAAGATGGGTCTTCACCCAAATGTTGTTATTTATACTACTTTAATTGATGGCTGTTGTAAGAATGGTGATGTTGAACGAGCAAAGCTTTTGTTTAGTAAGATGGGAGAGCTGGGTTTGGCTGCTAATCAATACACTTATACGGTTTTAATTAATGGTTTATTTAAAAAGGGACGCAAAAGAGAAGGGTTTGAGTTGTATGAGAAGATGCAGACTGATGGGGTGTTTCCCAATCTATATACTTTCAATTGTATGATCAATGAGCGTTGCAATGAAGGGACAATATGTGAAGCTTATCTACTGTTTGATGAAATGTCCAAGAGAGGTGTGGCATCTAATGTTGTTACTTACAATACTTTGATTAGTGGGCTGTGCCGTGAGATGAGGGTTTGGGAGGCCGAGAAGTTGGTGGATCAAATGAAGAGAGCTGGCATTGGTCCAAATTTAGTTACATATAACACCTTAATACATGGTTTTTGTAGCGCAAGGAAGTTGGATGAGGCTTTGAGTTTGTTCGAGGTATTAAAGTCAAATGGTTTGTCTCCATCGTTAGTTACTTATAATGTTTTGATTGAAGGATGTTCTAATGCAGAAAACTGGGTGGGTGTCACTGAACTAGTGAGGGAGATGGAGAGGAGAGGCATCTCTCCTTCCCATGTGACATTTACGATCTTAATCAATGCACATGTTCATATAGGGGACATGGAGAAAGCATTTCATATTTATTCTTCTATGGAGAAGGTTGGTTTAGTTCCTGATGTCCATATCTATGGTGTGTTATTACATGGCTTGTGCATGAAAGGTAACATGAAAGAAGCATCAAAATTGTTTAGATCAATTGGTGAAAGGAAGTTGGAACCTAGTGATGTTATATATGATACGATGATTAATGGTTATTGCAAAGAAGGCAGCTCCTTTAGGGCATTGAGGTTACTCGAGGAAATGGAGGATACAGGATTGGTTCCAAATGTAGCTAGCTATAGTTCTACCATTGGAGTTTTGTGCAAGGATGGTAGGTGGCAAGAAGCCGAGGTCTTACTAAACAAGATGAGAGAGCTGGGATTAGAACCATCAGTTTCACTCTACAATATAATCTCGAAAGCTAAACACAGTACTGAATTGTTGATGTGAAACACTAACGTGGGTGTAGAAGTGGAGAAATGACATTAAGAAGCTGTCATGTGACTCCAATCTTAATGCTTTCATTGCTCATGTCTAAGCAAGAGATTTTCAGGAAGAGTTTACTTTGGTACATGCATGATTGAAGATCTTTGTCAAGTTAATTGTTTTGTTACTTCAAAAGGCTGTCAGATACCATTGGCTTCATAACAAGCATTTTCGATATGCTTTTACAGTCTCACCATTTACCCCTCTAAATGGTATATACTTTAGATGATTAATGTTGAAAAATCATATTTCACAGATGTTCTGTTGAAATGGTTGCATTATACTTCACTAACACTTACTCGTTCTTTCTTCTTTTGCAGATCTTTGGTCCTGGGAATCCTATACAGAATGAACTAAGAGTATTATGGAGAAATCCGCCACTCATTTGATCAAGTATTTCAGCTAATTGGGATCCGAAGAGATTTGAAAGTGTGCTTCTTAAGGCAATAATAGCCGTTTTTATTTTCGTCTAAACCAACGGCATCCAGAGTCTATCAACAGTAGGCATTATTAGACGAAAGCGTTACAGGAATATATGCAACCCAAAAATCCATGAAGCAGTCTTATAACATCAATGTAAAATTATGAAAATAATGACATTCTTTTGCAAAATATAAACTTCTTTCATTTGTGATGTCAGAGATTGTTTTAGATTTTATGTTTGATATGATGTTTTTTAGATTTGGTTATCAGATTTGGAAGAATAAGAACTACAGGATTGAGTTGGTCTGATCATTACACTACATTAATTATGTTGTGAAAAACAACAGTTTTAAAATTGTGTCTTTGACGCCTTGATCCATGGATTTGGATTTGATAAACAGTGGTACTTTTTTTGTTTTTAAATAATTGATATTTTAGAAGTTTAATTTTATTTTTAAATACTTAGACATTTTAAGTTATCAATATATTTTAAATATTTTTTTTATTTCACTTTTATTTAATACAAGAGAATTAATTGAATAAATATTTACTCTTTTTGGGACTTTATATAAAGCTAATAATTAGTTAAGAGAATTATTATAAGGGTAGTATAGTATTTTATACATATATTAAATATATTCCTTAATCAATGCGAAAAATCCTTAAACGTCAAATATTTAGGAACGGTGGGAGTAACTTGTTTCTATACTTTTGTTATGCCTAGCCATCGATCCGAAATCAATTAAATTCGGAATCAGTCTCAAACTAATTTAAAATCTAGAGGACTGGTTCATGGCTAATTTCTCTCTAAATGGAATTGGAACCAGCAGTGTCAGTTCCAAACAGACCAATTTCAGTTTCGGATAAGAAAATTTTTAAAAAATTGATAATTGGACAAATTGAAATCGTAAATTAGTCAAATTGAAATCGTGAATCAGTTAAACTGAAATTGATAATTGACCAAACTGAAATCGTGAATCAGTCAAACTAGAATCGTAAACTGGAATCAACCAATTTAAAATTGGCTCAAAGCTAATTGAAAGTTGATTGTAGTCCAATTTCAACCTTGAGTCGGCATTCCAAACTATAGCCATATCTATGCTATGTGCTATACATATACTTTTGAGTAATGTTATGTTTAGTAATTTCAATCTAAAATAATTGTAATAAACAAGCATAAAGACCCAATGATAAAATCTAAAAGCTAAAATTTTTTATATCTATTCAGAAATTTTTTTTATTATATTAGTATGGAGTGAGTTTTCATCACATTTTAAATGAGCCTATTTGCTTATAGGCAGAACTGATTCGATAAAAATTCGTTTAAATTTGTATTTTGAAGTTCGTTTAATAAATGAGTCAGGTTCAGATTATACACAATTTTTCTCATAAAAGTTTTGAACAAATTTGAATAAAAATTTGAATAAAAGCTCACAAACTAACTTGTAATTTTAATATATTAATAATTTGATATATGATACAATATAATATATAAGTTTTTATTATTCATAATAAACATAGAAATATTTTTGAAAATATTATTAGAACAAAATTATAATTTTTATTAAATATATTATACTTTATTTTGATTTTTTAATGAATAATTTTAGTTTATAAGTTGTATTTTTAAAAACTTTATTATGCTTATTTTGACTTGTTTAAACTCAGGAACAATCTTATTTTAAAAAAACTCATGATCAATTAGTGAATTCCAACTAATATAATGACCTCAGTTTGATAGCTCTAATAGCAAGATACGGTCCATGGTTGCATGCATCCGGTTACCAAACATGCCACTGCACTATTATCATAAACAAGTTCTCCAATTGATTGGAAGGTTAATTGGCAAAGTTGTCCATATAGACTATAACATTGAATCTGTTGAAAGAGGCCAATTTGTGAGATTGGCCATTGAAGTAAATTTAACAAAGCCTATTTGTTCTCAGTTCCTGTTGGATGGGAAGTTACGGAGAGTTGAATATGAATGATTCCCCTAGATATGTTTTCATTGTGGTATGTTTGGTCATGTAAGTGCATCGTGTGCTCTACAAGAAAACCATGACAATAAATCTAGTAACAAAGAGGAAGAGAGAGGGCTAAAAAAGATGCCAGAGGCTGGTGGTTCTGATGAGCCCAATGCCAAATTTTGTCCATGGATGGTAGTTTCTCGTAAAGGAAGAAATTGGGGGAGAAAGGCAGGAATACCCATAGAGACCACTTATTACAACAAAGATCCTAAATTTTCCCAGGGATCTCGTTATGAAGCTCTTTATGAGGAAGGTATCGATAATGATGGCATAAATAACTCTCGAGCTATATTAGACAATGTAATAACTGAAAAAAAAAGATGTGGGAGAAAAGAACTATTGGACTGAAACATTAAGATGAAAACATATCCATAAACAGCCAGGCCCAAGTGCACAAGCGATCCTCTAAAGGCCCCAAGAGCTGGTCTAACACAATGATGCACTAACCTAGGGCTTCCTTTATTTCAGCTAGGGTCACAAAGGTTCCTAAGCCAGGTCTTAATCCTAGTTCACATGTTGTGGTTCTATTACAGCTGAACTCACCCTCCATTCTGAGTAAACAAGAACTTCCTCCTCAACCTCCCAAGCAGTAGTTGCATGCTAAGGGGAGGAATGGGTTAGAAAGCCTTTATTCAGGGTTACCTCCGAATGACATAGGCATAAATGGAGTTGATGACTTGGTCAGCTATAGTGATGATAAAGGTGATGGCATAAGTGATAATGAGATGCAAAGTACCAGGTTAAATGATGGTTCAGACGATAAAGATGATATGGTTATGGAGACTAATGTTGTCCTAAAATAGAATGATCAATAAGCCTCGAGTTAATAGTTTTTTCAGCTCCAAGTATCTTTTATTGATATAGTTATCCATAATGTTATGGAATTATCAAGGAGCTAGTTCGACAAGCTTTAGAAGGTTTTTTAAAACTTTGTCATAGGTTAATAAGCCATATGTAGTAGCTCTATTTGAACCAAGAGTTAATGGCGCTCAGATGAAAAAGTTAATTTGGGGTAGTGGTTTTGATAAGTCTCATCATGTTCAAGTGGTTGAATTTTTTAGTGTATCTGCGTTCGTTGGAACTAAGATGTGGATATGGTAATTATAAACAACTGGCAGTTTGTACATGCTACTATTTATAAAGGAGATGAGTGTTCTAGTTTTGTTACTTTTATTTATGCCAGTCCTAATCCTAGAATTCATAAGAAGCTTTGGGGGGATCTTGATTGACTAGCACATAATATCTCTAGGCATTGGGCATTGGATGGTGATTTTAATGTTGTTTTGCATATGTCAGAAAGAAGAGGGGGTTTACAACATTGAATAGGTACTTGCTCTTTGTTTTAAAATTGGATTATGTCCAACAATATTCATGACTTAGGTTTTGTTAGCCGAAGTTCACTTAGGTAAAGGGTAATCTTCTCCAAAGACTTGATAGAGTCCTCTACAATAATCATTAGTTCTTTACATATCATAACACTGTTATTTACCATCTTCCCAAAATATACTTTGATCATCAGCCATTATTATTAAAAATCAATAGTAAGTAGCAGTGTAGGCTATTAAATAGAACTTTTAAGTTTCAGGAAGCCTGGTTATTAAGAGATGTCTTCAAACAGGTAGTAATGGAAAATTAGAGAAATCAGGAGGGCTTCATCCAAGCTTCAACTAAGTTTATTGAAGTTATTAAGTAGTGGAATTAGGTTCATTTTGGTAACATCACTAATCAATTATTGGCAAGAATTGGAGGCATTCAATAAGCTCTCAAATTTCACCGTTCGAGAAATCTCATTGAGTTGGAGGCCTAGTTAAAGAAAGAGATTGAAGAGGTCTTTACTCAAGAGGAAATTTTATGATTACATAAATCTATAGCAGATTGGATTCTTCAGGGTGATAATAACACTAGATTTTTCCACCAATCAACTATGTAAAGGAGAAGACATAATAAGATTTTAAGGTTGTTAGATGATTCTAGTTGAGAAATTAATGATACGATTGAGTTGAAAACTCATGCAGTTGAGTTTTACAAATAGTTGTATCAAAGCCATAATACTGAGTCTCCAGAATTCCCATTTGCAATCAGTTTTGAAGCTTAATTTAAAGGACTTAGTTGTATTGGAAGAGCAAGTTTCAGAGGAGGAAATTGGAAGAGCTTTATTTGAAATGAAGCCTTCTAAAGCTCCTAATATTGATGGGTTACAAACAGGTTTTAATCAAACTGTGGATCCTGCAGTTTATAATTTTATGAAGTATGTATTATTAAATAGTGAAGAGATAGAGCATATAAATAGTACTCTTATTATGCTCATTCCAACAAAAGAGAATCCTTCTTTTATCACAGATTTTTGTTCGATAAGTTTATGTAGTGTTGTTTATAAGGTTGTTACAAAGATAGTTATCAACAGAATCAAGGCATTACTGAATAGTCGAATTGGTCCATGCCAAGCTAATTTCATTCCAGGGAGGCACATCATAGATAACATAATTGTGGCATAAGAAATTATACACTCTATGAGGAGAAAACAGAAGAGGAAGGGGTATATGGCTATTAAGTTGGATCTTGCTTAGGCTTATGATATGTTGGATTGGAACTTCGTGCATGATACTCTAGTGGATGTGGGGTTGCCAAGATTTATTATTGATATTGTTATGCGATATGTATCTACGAGTTCTATGGAATTACTATGGAATGGGGATAGAACATAGCCTTTTAAACCTTCGCATAGAATTAGACAAGGGGAACCTATCTCTCCATATCTATTCATTTTATGCGTTGAGAGATTGGCTTAAAGCATTAACATGAAGGTTATTGATGGTAAATGGAAGCCCCTGATTCTCAGTATAAAAGGTCCTCCTATCTCTTACCTTTTTTTTTTATTAATGATCTTCTTTTATATGTAGAAACTAAGTTTGAGTAGGCGTAAATTATTAAAAAGGTGCTTGATGATTTTTTTTGCGATTTCGGGGTAGATGGTTAGTCTCTCTAGATCCCAAGTTTATTTCTCACTGAGTGTCAACCAGAGAACCACATATTCTTTTTTAGTGAAGCTAGGAATTGCTAAAACCTCACTTGGGCAAATATTTGGGCGTTCCTTTTTTACACAGTAGAATTATTAAACAAACTTATGCCCACATCATGGAAAAATTATAAAAAGAGGTTGCCTGGGTGGAGTGGTACTTCTTTATCATTTGCAAGAAAACTTACATTAACTCAAGTTGTGTTGGGAGCTATGCTAATTTTTATTATACAAATAGCTAAAGTCCCGAGATTTATTTATGATAAAGTGAAACAATGGTGTAGAAGCTTTATTTGGGGATCTACCCTAAAAAAAAGAAAGAAAATGAACCTAATAAGTTGGAATTCTATGTGTATACCGAAGGATGTTGGTGGGTGATAACTTGATTTCTGGAATCTCCAAGTCTTGTGATCAAGTAATTAATAAAGATGCAAGGTAAGGTGTTGGGTTTCCCCCACAAACCCTCTGATGCTTAAGTCAGAAAGGGTAGAGAGATAAAGAGAGAGCAATAAGGTAAATGAATAGAATGAATAGTTAAGGGAGAAGTTAGGAGTATTTATAGAGAGTATAATGCTTAAACCTGAGAGAAATAAGATTCCTCTTTTATATAGGACTTGTTCCTATTTAAGAGGTTTCCTTCCTAATCCGAGAGTCTTCCTGATAAAGGGCTCCTTTTCCTATTTGGATTGTGTATCCTTGTTTTGCAAGTAAACTTTTATTTAGGAAGATAAAATATTAATTAAATAGAAATATACTTGAGGGGTATCAAGAGTCCCCCCCGTAAGTATGGTCGGATATTTATGTCTAAAATTTCTGAAGTTCAGTATATACGGTGATGATAACTCAAAGTAAAGGGTTCTAATGGAGAGACAATGATGATCTGGAGTTGATGCCGAAAGGTGAGTTGAGGTGGCCAGCCACAATCACTGAAGGTCGAAATGCTCGGTACCGAGTCTTTGAATTTCGGATATCTAAGTAGAATGACAAAAAGATGCCAACTAGACTTACAGATGCTCGGCATTAAAAAATGCTCTAAGGGATTAACCCACTAATGTTAGTGTAACATGCAGAATGGGATCAGCCAGTATTGGAGTTTTAAAGCCTCAGGTTTTGAAAAGTGACATGAGGGTGCGGGTTTCCATATATACTTAACTTTATGAGATGCTTGGTGCAATATAGTGACCCGAGAATGCGAGTCTCCATATATACTCTACTTTGTGAGATGCTCGGTGCAATATAGCAACCTGAGGATGCGAGTTTCCATATATACTAGACTTTATGAGATGTTTGGTGCAATATAGCTACTCGAGGATGCGAGTTTCCATATATACTCGACTTTATGAGATGTTCGGTGCAATATAGCGACCCGAGATCTGAGACAGTTGGCAGCAAGATGTGCGATTTATAAGTTTCACGTCTTTTGATATGCTTTTTAAATATTGAATTTGTATAACTACTGTGTCTATTTGCTTGTTAGAAGATGTGATGTTTGGGCTGCTGCCATCATAACTGCTGGAATAGTGAGCTATCTTTATTTCAAAAATACCCCTGAGGAAATGAAAAGTTGCTGGTATTTATAGGGGCATTGGAAGGTATTTCAGAACCTTCCATTTGCTTTAGAAACCCATACCTTCTTTATCATTTGCCTCTGTGCTTCTAGCTGCGATTGTTGCTTTAGGTTTCTATTGCTTTCTTCTGTGCTTTTATTCTGCTTTTTATGCTAATGTTCTCTTCACTCACCTTACCAACCCAGGTGAAAGATTTTCTTTCCATTTTCTTTGCTCTCTATTTTGTAAGTGTCATGGCTCCTCAAGAACAAGTAAAATCTTACTTGTTTGAGCCTCGGGTGGACAAGGGTATGTTAAAGTGGTATAGGCAAAGGTATGGCATTCCTAAGGATTTCTTGTTGCATACCGTAGAGAAAAGTTTTAGGGCCCATGAGTATTTTACATATATGGTGAAAATGGTGGTTTAGGCAGATTAGTTAAAGGGTGGTTTACAATTTCCCATGGACCCGTTTGTGAAGGCTTTTTTGAGTAGGTTCAATATTGCCCTTAGGCAACTTCATTCCAATAGCTATAAGATTCTAACAGGGTATATAGAACTTGTACATAGAGAAAATAGGGAACTAGATTTAGAAATGTTTAGGTTCATGTATAGTTTGAATAAGAAAAAGGGAAAACTGACTTTCTGATTGTTTGCCACCCTAAACAATAGTATTTTTGACAAGCTTCCAGACTTACAGAAGTTCTAAAGGCATAAATTTTTTATAATCAAGCATCCGTCTAATTTTATTGATATCTAGTGCATATGGGTGGATGAATGCCACAAAGTAAAGCATCTTCCAAGTCTTTAGAAAGAGGATAAATAATTGGTGTGATTATATGAAGATGCAAGGGTACCTCTATTGAGAATTATTCTCAGCGATACATTCGGCGAGTCTATCATAGGGATAGGACTATAGCTAGTAAGTTTTGAGCTTCTGAAGGTATCTTCTAACTTTGTCTTTTCATTTTATGTTGTAGATGGCTGATTATTTCACTTTTACGGATGGACTGGATCTTTCAGATGATAAACAAGCAGAGGTACAAGAGCAGGGATTGGAGGTGACAGATCTGACTCAAGACCCAGAGATTCTTGAGGTTTGCTTTAATCCTCCATCAAGTGTTGCAAAGGATCTAGCAATAAGCCCAACTCAAGTGCAAGCTACTGAGGTTCCTAGAAAGCAAACTCGTGATGAGGCTCTGGATAAAGAAGAGCTGATAGAGGGGAACGGACTATACATCAAGCGTCCATGGATCCCTGGCTGCCCGAACATGAGGAAATTCATTCTTCAGAAGATGAATCCTTCGAGCATTCAGAATATCCAAGTCTGGGATCAGTATACTGAGTCATTGCATCTACCATCGAATATTCTTCGATGGATGGACCTTGATAAAGACGAGCTACCCAAAACTCTGATTGCTCACACTCTAGAGGTATTATTTTGATGGTGTTGTTGTATTTGCTATTTAGAAGATTCTAATCTTAGACATATTTTTATTTCGGCTTGCACAGGGGTTGTTACTATGGAAGGACAACCAGTATTTTTTTGAGAGTGAGAACAGCTTGAAGGAATAATTCCATTGAGCTGGACTTTGAGAGGAAACTCGATGTAGCCAAGCGTGCTTTAGAGATTACAGAGACCAAGTAAGTGAAGGGGAGATATGAGGTCGAAGTGTGCCAAAAGAAAGTCCAAGAGCTCGAGCATTCCTAGGCCCAGCTCACTATAAGAATAGAGAAATAAGATTATGAGCTTGCCCATCTAAAGAAAGAGCTTAAGGAAGAAAAAAAGGCTTAAAGTGATGAGTTGAAGACCTATCAAAAATGGTCAAGGATTTCCTCAAAGCTTCTACACGTGGGCTTAGGGCCCAAAACGAATCAAAATAACAAATAAGCCCAAAATAATAAAAATAAAAATAACAAATCAAAAACAAATATTATGTGATATTTCTAACCCTAATTTTAATTACATATAACCTAAATTAATCTAAAGCCACCATTGATTTTAATTAAAATTTACCAAATAAACTTAATTTACTAATTGATTTTAAAGTGCAGGAAATATAAAGATTTCACTATATTCCCACTAATGGGGCTATTACAATCCCTACGTACAATAATAGTTATATGCCCAAAAATCAAAAAATAAATACACAATGTAAATACCACTAAAACGCAGAAAATAAAAATAAACCTACAACTATACTATTTTGACATGGATTAATCCATGGCATTCCATCGATCTTCACGGATTTAATTCATTCAATCTCACCTCCATGGCATAGAATGTTTTCACCACTATAATCAAAGAAACAAAACAAAAAATCAAAAACTGATTAGAATAAATATAAAAAAATAAATAATAAAAAAATCAAATGAAAATAAATAAAGTAAAAGGAAAGGATGAAACGCAGATATGCAATATTGATTAGCTCTTCAGAGGTTTTGTTTGATTCACCATTGGAATAGATATGCTATATTAATGTTCTCAGTTCCAGACTTTGATTGCTTTTCCAAAAGAACCGTTAATTCCCCGTAGAAAAGAAAAAAATTTTCTTTTTAAAATGAAGTTCACGCCAAAGTTTTTCCAGAAAAGAAAACTTTTTTTTCTCTGTTTTTTTTTTCTCCTTTTTTCTCTTTTTTTTCACTCCTCCCCCTTTCTTCTACGTCTCTCCTCCCTTTTATTTTTCCTGTCAGATTAACCCTAGATCATTATCCCAAACGATAAAGATCCGTCAGAGTAACATCCCGATTATTATCCCAAACGATAAAGACTTTATCTTTATCGTTGGGATGATAAAATTTCATTTTATTTACAGATAAAAAATAAAAAAAATTCTTTTCAAATTGATTTTTTAACCAATCAAAATTTAAATAAATAATTTTAAAAAATTAAAAAAAATGACGGAGTTTGGTCGAAAATGTAGAATTCCTATTGGAATTGTGGATTGCTGATCGGAATTCTGGAATTCCGATCGAAAATCTGAAATTCCAGTTGGAAATCGGATTTCTGATCAGAAATCCACAATTCCAATCGGAAATCCATTATTCCTTTTAATTACAAAAAACCCCTAAAGAAAAAAAAAGACTTTTCAATTTAGTCCATAAAAATACAATCAAGCTTTGGGATCCGAAATTCAAATACTAGAGGCCTATTTGCAATAAATTTTCATCATCAGAATCCTCTTTCGCATCCATACTCTAGTCATCTCGAAATTGGGTGCTTACAACCACTCAGACAAGTAAAATGCTAAAGGTTGTTTCATCTCGTCTTGTCTTGGTTGTGATTTTCTATGCATGCATTTCACTTATATCAATAGCAAAATGAATAAAATAATTTTTTTCTCCCTCTGGCAGCAGCATTTCTCCTATATCAATGGCAATATGCATAAAATTTTTTTTCCTTATTTCGCAGCTACCACTGGTGAGAAGAACTTAGTCAAATTTGTCCACATGTAATTTCGCCCTTTTAATTGGCGAAATACATAATTTTTTTTTAAAAAAAAGAAAGTACCATAAAAAGGAAAAAACTTTGAAAAGTACCACAAATTGGGAAAAGTACCATAAAAAGGGAAAAACTTTGAAAAGTACCACAAATTGGGAATTTATAAAAATTTTTTACCATAAATTGGTAAATAGCCCCAAAAGATCTCCACATTAGAGATAAATAGGTCTCTCCCTTGTTTAATGCAACCATTAATGACATTTAATCCTGTAGAGGTCGGTTATAAAGAAGAGTTGCCTCTTTGATGAGGCGTCGCCTCATCGATGCTCAGTGTGAAGAGGCATCGCCTCTTCGTTGAGGCGATCGCCTCTTCAGCCCGGGCCTGGGCCTGACTATTGAACTAAAGGGCTAATGGGCTTGGTTATGATATCTTAGGCTTGGACTCGGCGTTTCGGGTTTTGGCTTGGTATTTTAGGCCTAATTCTAGGGTTTTGGGGTTTTGAGTCCATACTAGAAAAAGTTTCGGATTCTCTTGCATTCAATATTGGACTATCTCATCATCGGGCTTTTGTTGCAGGCCGATCAAACCGAGGGTGTCCACAATTATAATTTATCATACTCGCATGTACTGAATTTCATAACTGGCATCGTGCCAATGCGATTTATATAATTGTCGTCAATCAATCAGAGTTTACCATACTAATAAGAACTCAATTTTTATGATTGGCATTACACTCACCTTAAGTGAGACTCCCCATGCTGAAATAAATTTTTTTAATGAGATTTGATAATTGTAATTCTTAAAGGACTTGTAAATAATATGTATGTCTACATACATAGTAAAATAACTTTGATGAGATTTGATAATTGAATTTTTGTCAATATGATAGATCCTAATTAATATAGTATTTGATTATATAGTCATATTGGAGTAGTGATAACTCTAAATTAATATATTTTAAATTTATTTTTATGTTAAAAATAAAAATAAAAAGATATAGATATTATAATTATTATTACAATTGAAACATAATAAATTAAAAAATCTATATTAATTTGATAAAAAAGCTGAATGGATTTAAAATTATATTGTAAATGGAGGGGCCAAGTAGAATTTTTAATTTTTCAAATTAGTCCATTTAATGATAAATTAAACGGCAAGATTGCAATAGTTTAACAAAGTAAATTTGTCCCCCTTATAGCCTAGTGGCTTACGTGATGAATATTGTAAGGTAAGGTCATGGGTTCGATCCCTCTTTTCCTTGACCTTTCAATTGTTAAAAAAAAAAAAAGCAAACCCTCACAGATGTTTAAGTTAATTAATTATTAAAAATACAAATACCTAATAGTATAATAGGTTACCTTTCAAAAAAAATAGTATAATAGCTCAAGCCTCGTAAATGTCATAGTAATTAATTCTATAAAAAATTACTCCCTCTATTTCTAAATAATTATCGTTTAAGATTTTTCATATAAATTAAGAAATATATTTAATATATGTATAAAATATTATACTATCCTTATAAGAATTATTAATTTTATATAAAATTTCAAAATGCTATTCAATTAATTATTCTATATTAAATAAGGGTGAAATAGGAAAAAAAGTAATTAATATGCATTGGTAACTTAAAACGACAATTATTTAGGAATAAAATTAGTCTTCTAAAATGATAACTATTTAGGAAAAGAGGAAATAATAAATTTTTTGCATTTTACGTTTTGTCATTGATTCAAAAATTCATTAGTGAAATTTAAAGCATATTAACCTTTATTGTGATCGGACCATGAGCTATGACCCATTGAGATAGAAAGAGATGGGCTTCACGGGCTACGAGTATGTAGCAAAGGTTGTTACGTAGGACATCGTATAGGACTTTGGGCTTCACGGCTACGCTACGAGTATACAGCAAGGTTGTTGCGCAGGACATTGTATTTTTTTTTCTTACGGGAATTTTTTCAAAACTAACCCAAAATAGAAAAAATTTTCAATTTTACGGTTAATTTTTTTTAGTATGAAATCAACAAAACACGCGAATTTTCTTCTTCACCTCCTTAACCACTAAAAATTTACATTCTCTATACTTCCATAAGCAACTAAAAAGCTCTACAATTCAACAAAACCAACTAATATAGATTATTATTTTTTTTTTTTTGTAAACAATCATCATAAAAAACAACAATATCAATAGAAAAAAATATGGATAAAACCCACAAAATAACCCAAAAACAACACAACAATAATCTTAAAAAATAATTTAAAACACTAAAAAATATGGACAGCAATTTCACAAAACAACCTGCAACAATCACAAAACAACTATAAAACAAAAAAAAAAACAAACAAACAACTTTATAACAAACATTCACAACCAGAATAACCATAA
>CATIWM010046007.1:0-13157 GCA_949671775.1 Mallotus repandus
CTTGTGTAATCTCAATCTTGTGAATAAGATTGTGGGTGATTGAAAATCCTAACTTGGGGATAAGTTAGGTGGAGACGTAGGATTGTTGTTGAATCCGAACTCCTTAAATCATTGTGTTCTTCATTCTTCCTTCCCAATATTCTTTCTATTTTTGTTTAAATTTTGATTACTATCGATTTGAATTCGATTGCCTTATTCACCCCCCCTCTAAGGCATTTTTCATATATATATAGGTGGAGTGCTATAATTAATTAATATATTTAAATTATATAACTCATATTAGTTTTAATAAATAATTAAAATTTCAGATATGCTAGAAAAATATTTTGAAATATAAATATGTATATTTATATATATATTAGGCTGATATCATTTTATTCATTTTATTCACAGAAAATAAACTAAATTATACAAATAATAAAATAGAAATAAATGAAACATATTTTCAAGTTTCATGCATTTGACAAAAAAGGGGCACTTGGATTCAAATTAATTGATATGCATATATCAATTATTTTTATTTTTTATTTTAATTAATTGAATATAATTATATTTGAAATTTATTACTCAAGGCCAACTATTTCTTTGACAATTTTTCTAACAATATATACTTACTCAAATTATCATATTCAGATGTTGTTTATGAGTTTGAGATATTGGTGTCAATTTCGGATACTGTTCTTACTTTTAGATACTCTTTTTGAGTTTTATATACTTATTATATTCAGACATATACTTTTTTTCTGTATCATATATGAATAAGATTCCAAAAATAAACTGATAATATTCAAAAATGTATATAACTGAATAATGAATATGACACTTGTTTTGTATTTTCAATATATACGAATAAGATTTTGAAAATATATGGATAATATTCAAAAATGTATATAAATGAATAATGAATATGACACATGTGTTGTATTTTCAATATATACGAATAAGATTATAAAAATATACAGATAATATTGAATAATGAATATGACAAATGTTTTGTATGTTTAACATTTATGAATAAGATTTAGAAAATATTCGAATAATATTCAAAAATGTTGAATAATGATATGACACTTGTTTTGCACTTTCAACATATATGAATAATATTCAGAAAATATTCGAACAATATTCAAAAATGTTGAATAATGATAGACACATATTTTGCACTTTTAGCATATACGAATAATATTCAGAAAAAATTCGGATAATATTCAAAAATGTAGTTAACTGAATAATGAATATGCCACCTATTTTGCATTTTTAACAACCTATTTCAACAAACAATATCATATGCATGTTTTAAATTTTTAATAAACTATAACTGGTAGTGAACAAATGTTCAATGTTGTATGTATTTTTTATAATAAACACGCAATATGTAAAACAATTTTAAACATAAGTAAATTCAATTGAATTTAACTACAAATATTCTATTACATAATTACAAGTACAAGTTCATATATAAATAAATTACTAGTTATTTCTAAATTATCACAATCTAAAACTCTGCATTCATGATTTTTCAACAATATTTTTAACTTTACAACTCTCCACCCTAGCTTATTTCTACTAGTGCAAACTCTACTGATGTGAGCATAGTGGATTCTCCCATCCTTCAGTAAAATGCCACACTAAATTCTGCAGATACTTATTTTAAATATGGTGTTGTTTCCTGACTCACTGGACTTGGACTAGAACATCATGGCGCTGCTGATTCTCAACATATCCCCTCTTGTTGCTTCAGCATCTTTCCTGAGTAAAGCTACAGAAGCACAAAAAAATATTTCACTAGTCTATATAAACCAATGAACGAGTTAAAGCTAGCACAAAAAAAAATTACGTCTTGAAAACTCACTTGCTCCCGATCAAACCCAAACCAAGGCTCATTTATAAGTACAAAAAAAAAGTTTCATAATACATGTCCATGGTCCTATTTCAGTTCTTATGATTGTTGAATATTGTCCTTTCAAGATTTCACTGTTGATACCCACAAGCAACCAAAGCATGATTTGAGAAACAGAGCCCCAAAAGATCCCCCAAGCCTTGAAAATATAACTCAGTTAAGTACCTCATGCTTGAAAATGGAAGAAACCGCACTAAATCCACCATAAAAAACTGCAACAAATCCTCTCCCTCTCTTCTACAAC
This sequence comes from Mallotus repandus, assembly GCA_949671775.1. NCBI lineage: Eukaryota > Viridiplantae > Streptophyta > Magnoliopsida > Malpighiales > Euphorbiaceae > Mallotus > Mallotus repandus. The sequence goes on from CATIWM010046007.1 coordinate 2,145, forward strand.
ATCATTGTATTAGCAACTGAAACTCTATCATACACAACACACACAAAAGCTCTTGATTCAATCAATAATAAAAATAATTCACATGTTGATTCAGTGATAAATTAACTGATTCAGTGATAAATTAACTGAATCTAAGCGGATTGAAGATGATCAAAGAGCTAAAAAAAGAAATCAACATGTGAATTCTAAAAAGAAAAAGAAAAAAAGAAAAAATCCAAAAAAAAATAAGGAAGAACCAAAAAGAAGACGATGAAGAAATTGACCAGCAAGTATGAAGGCGTGGAGAAGAAATCGCAAAAAGAAGATAAAGAAGGAGGGTGGCAAGGAGTCGCAAAAAGAAGATAAGAAAAAAAAACGAAGAGAAGAAGACGTCGCTGGAGGATAAGCGACATTTTTTGGGCACGTGTGTAATTTTGAAAAAATATAGGATATTTAATGTTAATACCCTCTGTTTTTTGGGTAATTTTGTAAAAATTGCAAATAAATAAGGTTGTTTACATATCTACCCTAAAACACATTATAACAACAAAAATATTTCATTTTTTTAAAATTATATGTGTGTTTTTCTTTTATTTTTTTCTTCATGTTCCCTCCGTCATTCACGTAAATCTCCATTCCCGAAATCTCAAATCAATGTATTTTTCTTCTCATTCTCTATCTCTATGATTTACAATGCTACTTCTAATCTCAAACCTCCAACTTCCACCATCACTCTGAAGCTTTAAAAATCACTAAAAAAATAAAGACTTATTTGATACAAGTTATCGCTTCAATTAAATTTTGATTAATTATTGTTGTTTCTAATTTATAGTTTCAATTTTTTTATCTATTTTTTTTAATCAAAAAGTGTTTTTTAATTCTTGTTCTTATTTTTTTCAAGGCAAGTGATTGCATTAAACAAAAAGCCAAAGAGGCCAAATACAAGAGGAGACTAGCTCCATAACACCATAGAAACCATGTGAGTCATTAATACTACTCTTACTAGCAAGACTTTATGTAAGAGTACCTAAAATGACATCTACTAACCAACTTAAGCATAAATAAAAATAATGTTTAGTTAGTAATAACCAAAAAATAAGAGATTCAGAGACTTTGGGACTTAATCCAGATTTACTGGATCCATAGTAAGAGCAACTAACTTTTGGCTATGATGGGCATTTGGTCTTGACTTTGATGGGCTAGCAAAGAAGAGATGTTTTGGCTTATACCTTCATAAGGTTTAGAGTGTTTAGCTTTGGGCTGAAATACTTCCAAGTTGAGTTGGGCTTCTTCATCTTTTTGACCTAAAGGCTCTTTTCTCTTAAAATTTGGCCTAACCATATTTTTCAGGGCTAATCCCGACAGAACGTCACTTCTGCCATCATTTAGACTCTGTAGCTGCCTGCTAGAAATTTGTTGGCTCGAGGATGTTTGTTGATTGGGTAAAGTAATAAGACCATCATTAGCAATTCCTTGCTCATGACTTTTTATTAGTGCATCTTTATCTTGACTCGCCAGAAGAAGCAGTTGGAAAATACGCATTGTGATAGGTGAAGCTGAAACAGAATATAGAGATAACTTCTCTATGTATGTGGAAAGCATTACAATAGCTGAGCCTTCCTCCATAGCCATAGGAGGATAAAACACTGCCTTTTTGAGAGGCTCGACATGAAGCCAAAAGCCATAAGTGATATTGCTATGCACCTGCTGAGTTATCTAGTCATCGTTGCTACTAACCCAAAGAGAATGATGAAACAAACAAGGAAATCCCTTCTTAAAATTTTCCTCAACTCCCTCGCTGCAAAGATTGAGCAAGAAGGTGTTCTTTATGCCCTGCCTGTGAACCTGCAGATCAAGAGTGAAGCTCCAATCATCCTTTGATTTATGAATATTGCAGAGTTTATAGTTGTTGTTGGGACAAACTACCTTAGTTCCATGTGTCTTTTTGTGAGGACTTGGAGGTTGATTTGATGAAGAAGAGCTTATTAAAAAGTTAGTAGGAGCATAACAATATAGATTGTGGCAGTATTGGTGGCTAGATTCAGAGTCCATGGCAAAATAGATGGGAATATGATCATGGAGTGTAGTGATGGAGGCTGAATTCAGGGATGGGTAGGACTCTGTACTAGAAAGCATGATCATAAAAGTGGTATTTTCCAAGTGTGTAGATTGGTGAAAAGGTTGGACAGTGATGAGATGAAACAAAAGAGAAAATCTGTGTTTTTCCATCTGTAAACACAGTTGAACCATGTAGCAAGAGCTACACAAAGACGACTATCGCCAGAGCAAAGCACGCGACTCCCATATCGTTATTATGAGTTTGTCTCATTATTCTTGTTCTTGTTTACTAGTTAATACGTACATCGAAACAGGGATAAAGGAAATAGGGATATGAATACTATGAAATTACCTTTTCCAAAAAATATAGAATACAAACATTAAGGTCAATTTATAAATATTAAAATATATAGGAGTTAATATTAAAAATATATAGGTTAATTTATAAATATTAAATATAAAAGAGTTAATTTATAAATATAAAAATCATAAAGTTCATTTTTATATAAATTATAAATTAGATTCAATTCAAAAAGGGTAAAGGTGCATTTAAGCCCTTAATGTTTACTCCATGGAGCGGATATGCCCTTAATGATTTTTTTGGACCAAAAAAGTATAAGATCAAGTTTTTTTACAATTTTAAGCCCCTTTTTGACGGGGGCTCCTGACTCTATTACTTATTTCCAACGTGGCAAAGGACCATTGTTGTATTAACAAAAATAAATAAATAAAAAATTGACATGGCAAAAGTGGTTGTTTTCCCTCCATTATTGAGATATTGGCCATCCTCGTTGAGACAAGCTAGAAATGCCAAACCAGAAATGAAAAACCACCTCGTTTCGACACCTTTTACCAGAATAAGGCTTAACTAGGATGTGTTCTTGAGTTTCCATGGCAAGGACGCGTGCTCCGGCATCGTCAACAAACTCTGCGATTCGTTAACATAACAATAAAATTCTAGGCAATAGAATTCTAGGCAGAAGATGGGCAATCAAAGACTCGGTGGCTTCGACCATTGTTTATGTCCATAGAATTCTAGGCAACAGATGGGCTCAAATAGCTAAACATTTACCTTCTTAAACTGATAATGAAGTTAAGACCTGTTGGAACTCATGCATCAAGAAGAAGCTTATTGCACAAGGGTTAGATCCCAACACTCACAAACTCATCTCTCCTAATTATAACAAACAAAACCATAACAACATCAACAATAATCCATGCAAGCTTATCTCTAATAATTCCCATCAGCAACCCACCTCACGTTTTACCATAACTACTACTACAAAAATTAAAAACTCTTCCATACACATGAAACCAGTACATTATAGCCCTTTAGCCACTATACCCATTCCTCATGTTCTTCAGTTTTGGTTGCTACCTGGGAAATTTTACCAGAATCAATGAGTTGCAAAAGCTGGTGTTGATCACAGATTTCAGAGGAATGGCAAATTGCTTATGGAAGAAAAATTTCTTTCCTTGAAGAGACTTTGCAACTGTGAGTTCTAGCTGGTTAACCAATTCGGTATCAAGGAATTTAAGTTCCTTGGTCATGGAGAATTTCTCATTTTTTAGAGAAACATGCTTCACTATTACCTGCTGAATTACAGAAGCTCTTTTCTGCGGATGTATATGAAAAGCCACCTCTAGAAGTTTCCATGCTCTAGCATCAGTTGACATTTTTAGTGTCACAAGCCTTAAATAATCTATGGGTGAATGAAATAATATCCAAGAAGATGGTTTCTTCATTACTAATTAAGCGATTTCCTCTACTTAATTTTAAAATTATGGAAAATAGCTCAATTGAAGAGTTTCTAAAGATCATGGGTGAATAAAATTATATTGGAGACATATTGAAGGAAGACCATACAGTGGAAACTACTGCAATAAGAACTGATTGTAGTCAGAAGATGACATCATTTGAATCTATGACCTCTCAGAAAGCAATAGAAGTTTTGCTAAAGAATTGAAGAAATGAAGCAAGTTTTATGATGGTGGCAGTGGGAATTAATGGATTTTTGAGTTGTGAGTTGGCAGCCATGATCCGCTGTTAAGTAGCGCTTGTCTGCACAAAATTGGAACTGAATTGCCCTCTACTCGAGAAATCAAAGAAACTTCTTCCATCTAAGCCATTACTTCACCTCTTAATTCTTTAGATTCTAAATCTTTAACATAAACATGCAACAACCTCATTTCATCTTTAACCCATCTAGCTTGTATTCTAACAGATAAAAGGGTGCCTTTTTTACTCTTCTTTTCTGCTTTATGCAGTGAGAAATCAATGGCTTCTTCAATGTCATAAGCAACAACCCTTTTGCAATCAAAATACTCAAAATTAACAATATCCCTCAACTTGCTTTCAATACCCTCGAGTTGATCTTCTAACCCAAGAAATGGAATTGACTCATTGACTAACAGATCAGAGAGCTTCCATAAAACCGGTGAAGAAACCAGTTTCCGAACCATTCAGGGGATTTCTAGATATGGGTTTCGGTGATTGATTTTTAAAAGAAAGAGAAGAATTTTTTTTAAAAGAAAGCATATTTCTTGGATATTGGATACTGTAAAGTGAGGGTTTGTTAAAAGAAATGAGAAGAGAACTGAAGAAGTAGTAGCAAAAGAAGATAATGATGATTATGAAAAAGAATTTTTTTTAGAAAGCAAGAAAAGAGAGTCTCACAAATCTATCTCTTTTTTTTTCTTTTTGACAAAGCATAGCCACATCACATTAACTAACAGAGAAAGAGACTGCTGTTAAAATTAGGGGCTTGAAATTGCTAAAAAACTTGATCTTGTGTTTTTTTGGTTCAAAAAATACATTAAGCGCATATCCGCTCTATAGGGTAAACATTAAGGGCATGAATGCACCTTTACCTATTCAAAAATATACTTTTCATGGTTAGTAATATTTTTTAGGGTAAATTACTAATACCTCCTTAAAGTTTGGTCAAATTCACTACTTCGTCCATACATTTGTAAAAGTCAATTAGATATCCCCTCAATTTTGATTTCGTTAACTATTTCCACCCTCCATTGAAAAATTTTGGAATATATCGTTAGTTTTTAGAATATACTTTTAACTAAAGAAAATGATTATTATTAAAATGTTAATAATTATATAAAATTCCATAAATGCCCTTAAGTCCTAAAAATATCACTACATCTTTTTCTCTCCCAAACTTCATCTTCTTATATTCTCACCCAAACTTAAACCCTATAAACTACTGCAGCCACCACTTACTGCCATCACCACCAGTCGCCTCTTGCTACTATCATGTTCAGCCACCGCAGTTGCCACCTACTGCCATCACCATTGCCGCCACCTACCACCATCACCATCGCCGCCACCTACTGCCATCACCACCTGCTATCACCTTCAACCACTGCCTCTTTTCATTTTCTCTATTTTTTTCTCAGAAAATATCTCATCTTGTTGTTGTTTTTGTTGAATCTTGGATACCCACTGGTGTTTTGTAGTTTCTTGATCCATTTTAAAGTGTATTATTTGTGATATGGATTATATCATCTAGGTTTATTTGTTTATTATGGCTTGCATTTGGTTTAGAACTTTAGTTTTTCGAAAGGTAGTGCTGGAAATTGATTCTCAGCTAATTGTTCAATGGCTTTAGACTTGGTATTCCACCTCTGTTTGTTCTTTGAATATGGCTCAACTATGTTGCCATCTCTTTGATCGTGATTGGGCTATTATTTTTTTTTAAATTATTGGGTGATTGTCATTACTTATGTTTATAAAGTATGCAATTTTGTGGCCGATTAGATATCGAACTGTGCTCTTCTTTTTTTGGTTGGCCGATTCGATATTATAGTTTAATTTTGTTTTTGTTTTGTTTTTGGGATTTTTCCTCTCCACTAAAACAAAAAACTTTTTTTTTCTTTCTCATGTTTTCTCTAGTTTTGCTCACAATGTTAATCTCCTTTTTTCATTATTTTTGCCTAAATTTTTCTTTTATTCAATTGCAAAAATTTGAAATTAATTCTTCTTTTATTCAATTGTATAAATTTGAAAAAAAACAATTGGACACATAAATAAATATAATTAAATATATAATGGAATGACAAGTTTTATTTCTCTATATAAAAAATAAAATTTAACCAAAAAAGTAAAAGTATATTTTTATGTCACAAAGGGTAAAAAAGTCTTTACATATAAAACTGACGGTGTACAATGTAAATTTTTAATGGAGGGGGGAAATAGTTTACGGATTCAAAATTGAGGGGGTATCTAATTGACTTTTACAAATGTATGGACGAAGTAGTGAATTTGGCCAAACCTCAAGGGGTACTAGTAATTTACCCTATTTTTTATCACTAAAAATAATTTTAAAACACAAAAAAAAAAAATATGATAACCATATTTATAAATATAAAAATTTTTTACAACTCAAACATCAACCAATTTTCATGTTATTTTATTACATAAACAAAACCATAACACTTCAATTATACACAGTTTTTCAATAACAAATAAACAAAATTTCATCTAATTTTCCTTAAAATTAACAATAAAATCATAATACTCATAAGCAACATTAATATATCAATACTTCATTCTTAATATTCATTAGCAATTTCAGTTTAGAGAATCTTCTACTTAATTAACATTTTCACTCTCAATGTTCTCATTCACATCTTCATTGAAGAATATTATCTCTAATTCTTGAAGAATATTATCTCTAATTTCTTTCGCACAAGAGGAAGATAAAGGTTACCCAAGAACTCTAAAATTTAATTTTTGAAGCAAAGGTTCACTTGAACCATAAAATGCTCACCAATTTCTAGGATCTATATCAAACCTACTAGCAATGGAATCTAGATCCTCAAATGGCCCACTCTTAAGAGAAAAATTTGCAAACTCACTATTGACTCTAGCATGATCCTCATCCAAGAATAGTCTTCTAAAACACTTGATTCTTTCTTGGGATACTTTGCGATCCATATGAGGATGCATTCTACCTTCTCCTTCTTCAAGCTATTTTGCACTACAAAACCTTACAATAAGAAAAAATTCACAAAACACAATAAAAAAATTAAGAAAAAAATATTAAATGGAATATAGAAGAAGTAAAAAAATTGAATTATAAATTACCTTGGATTCAATGAGTGAGCTAAACAATGAAGTGGTGTATTATTCTTTCCCCAATGATCAACAAAAATGTAATATACCACATTATAAAAAGGAGAATTATCATTCATCATTTTCCTTCATGCACATAAATAACTTTCTCTACCTTTTGAATCATAGAATCCTGATGAGTGTGAAAAATACACTATTTTGAGCACTCAATGTGTTAGGATAGGAGTTTTTTTTAGGTGCATTGTTAGTCTTTATTTAATTTTTCTTTAGCATTAGTGTTTTTGTTGAATTTTGTAGTTTTTGTTAATTTTAAGTATTTTAGTTTACTTTTACTTGTTTTTTATAATATAGGTGCAAAGAGAATAGTGATGGAGTGATGCAAAGGACTTCCAGTGGATGCAAAATTGTCTAAAGGTGCATTCAAGGCAAAATCAAGCAAGTTTAAGACTTTGGGAAGGCATATGGTTGTGCTTGTAAATGCACATAACCATGCCTGGATAGAGTGAATACACATAACCATGGGCACTCATGCGTGCGGCCATGCCTGCCTGGATGAATTTGAGTGAAGATCATGCACACAATCGTGCGCACGGGTGTGCACAACCGTGAGTGCTACAAACAACTTTTGAAATTCAAATTTTGAGTTGCTGTTTCGAGGGGATAATATAGTTTTTGAATTGTAATAACTTGAGGAGGGCTAGAGGCTCGGGTTTCTAAAGCGAAGCCACTAAAGAAAGAGAACATAACTTCGTTTTCTATTTTTATTTTTTTTTAAAAGAATCAAAGCTAGCTTTCATTCTTGTTTTTTTTTTGTTATCTTGTTCATGTTGAGTTAGAGATTGAGCTTTGAAGTTTGAAGAACATAAGACCTTTAACTCTAGCTAGTTAAGCAGAGAAGGGGGTTTTTCCTTAATTTACTTTTTATTATTGTTCATTTCCATTTTGAGTAGTAATAATTTCATCTTTATTTTATACTTCTTCTTCTTCTTCTCTTTCTATCAACATGAGTAGCTAATAACATATTAGGGTTCTTATTTCATTTCAACCATGTGATTATTAGAATTAAATCTAAGACATTAATCTTAATTCATTAGTTAAACCATGTGATTATTGGAATTAAATCTAAGTCATTTATCTTAATTCATTGGTTATTGTTGAACTTAATGTCAACATAGGATTGATCACCCGTTGGTTGAATTTATACAATGGAACTTGATTGAGAGATAGGTTGCATTGAAATAAAAAAATAACCTATTGGATGCTTTCTTAGTTGAGAGACATTTAAGCAACTAATATTGATTAAGGTTGAACTTAAAATTGAGTTTGAGAAACACTTAGTTAGTGAGAGCTTAAAACTTAGTGTTAATTATACTCAATCAATTATAGGTTTATTTGAAAGAAAAACTTATGATTCCTTAAATGCCTTCGAAATGAATTAAGTTTAGCCTTAACTTAAATGTTAATTTATCTTAAGAAAAGGTTGATTTAAGAATAAGAACCCTAGCTTTTAAGTTGATTGTTAATTAATTTAGATTTTCTTTGTTTTGTTTCAATTGAACTCTAAACTACATTCGATGTTTAAACAAAAAAACACTTTTAGTATTACAATAGTCAATTTTCAATCTCGATGGGATGATTTTTTATTACTACTTGCATGATTCTGTACACTTGCATATTTCGCACACTAAGTTTTGGTGTCGTTGTCAAGTATTACCAAAATTGATATTGTTAAGAAATTGACATTGTTTGATTTAGAATTTCTTTTAGTTTTTGTTTTAATTATGTTTGTGGTACTGCAGGGATTTGTGTTAGTGTATGCACATAACACGTAGTGCAAGCAAACAGGGAGTTCCACTAATACCACTTAATTTGGAGATTGAAAGGATAGTTTGTATAAGGAGAAAATAGCAAAGTAGTAGGATTAACAAAGGAGAAGAAGAAAGAAATCCACCTCTAAGGCAGCAGGTAGCTCAAGAGGGGCAAAATGGGCTCAGGACTATGAGGGACTAAATGGTTGAGGACTATGAGGGACTATGTGAGTCCTAATGTCCAAGGTGATTAGAATTCAATTTTAAGGCCGCCGGTTGCAGTAAAAAACTTTAAGATCAAGCCCGCTATGATTTAAATGATTCAAAATTCATAATTTAGTGGGTTGCAATATGAGGACCCAATTGGCCACATGACCCTATTCTTGGAGTATTACTCAACCTTTAAGATGACTTGAGAGTAGCCTGAAGTAATCTAGTTGATCCTCTTCCCATTTTCTTTAATGGATAGGGCTAAGAGATGGTTCAGCTAACTTTATCACTACTCGGTAAGAGCTTTACACAGCCTTTTTTAACAAGTACTTCCCACCAATAAAGGTTCTGAAGATCATAAATGAAATCAACTCTTTTTACCAAAAAAAGGATGAATGTTTTTGTGAGTGTTGGGATAGATTCAAGGATCTTCAAAGATAATGTCCACCTCAGTTGATTCTTTTATGGGATTTGGTGCATTCATGATATGGATGTGACCAAGCTTGAAGATGGTGGTGGCATTTCCAGAGATAAAGCTAAGGATGGGGTTGATGGAGAGGACAATAAGAAAACTAAAGTTAAAGCTAAGGATCCATTAAGCATACCACAAGGCCCAATTATAAGGTCAAGGTCCAAAAAGCTACAATAAGCCTTAATTGGCTATATGCAAGATTGGGCTAGTCAAGGAAGTTCAATTGATTATGCTAGGTTTGGCCCAAGTGAAGACACAACTGAATGGGCTTTTTTTAATGTTTTACAAGTCCAAATACATTAAGAATAATGTGGGCTAGTATATTAAGCCCAAAACTATGTTATTTGTTATTATGCTTATGTGGCAGCTAGAGTAAAAAAGTTTCATTAGGGTTTCTTATGTTAGGATGTTATAAAAACACCCTTTATGGTACGTTTTTAATCAAATTGGATTTTAATAAAAATAGTTTTGTTTCCTTTGCATATTTTCTTGAATTCTTGAATTCTTGAATTCTTGTTGAATGCATAAACCACTTATTAAGGAATTGATCTATCCTTGTGGCGTGTTAAGGGTTAGGGTTTAAAGAACTTAGTTTCCTTTAGGTTCTAATCTTAATCAACCAAACTTACAATATGATTTAAGCGATTCTTGGGTTTTTAAAATTCAATTTGTTCTTGGGTTTCTAAGATAGTAATTCACAGGTTCATAATCATTAGGGTTCGTGGTTCTATTCCTTGGAGGTTCTTAACATTTGGTATCAGAGCTTTGGGCTCTTAAATCAGGTTATTTATCCTTTTCTTTCAGTTATTTGTTTGTTTTCTTTAAGTTCTTGAAGTACTCTTGGTATTCTTGAAATTTGGATTGTGTAGTTCTTGATTCTTGTAGTTTTTATTTCTGATTCTAAAAAAAAGAAGAAAAGAAACAAAAAAAAAGAGAAGAAAAGAAACAAAAAAAGAAGAAGAAAAGAAACAAAAAAAGAAAAAAATGAAAAAAAAAAAGGAAAAGAAATCAGAATTCTTGTAGTAGCCTAAAAACATCATAGAGCATGTCTGATTGGTTTGATTGTGTCTTCATTGGTTTGAAAACATGTTTGGTGTTTTAATCCTTGTTCTTGGTGTGTTTATATAGATATTAGGGTTGTTAAAAGATTCCAATTATAGATGACCTTGAAAGTTTCCTAAACTTGATAGGAAATTAGGAAGATTTTTACAATCCTACACAATAAGGATTAGGTGGCTGTTTAGGAAGATTTAAAGGGAATTTGACTTACCATTAACCTGAGCCATATATATACCATCTTATTTCAATTATTTTTGTCTTAAATTCGTCTTTCTCCTTCAATTATTCTCTTCTTGGTGTGTCTTTTAAGTTTGGACAAAATTGACACATTTAAA
>CATIWM010046009.1:0-13382 GCA_949671775.1 Mallotus repandus
ACAACAACAAAACCAATTTAAGCCCTTAACTTTCTAATTCTTGTTATGGACTTAATATCACACATATTACATCTATTTCTCATGACTATATGATATGCATGTTATGCAAATAAATGAAAATGTATTATGTGGGCGTTACACCATGAGACTAAGACGATTTGATTTCTCCCACTTAGCATATAACTTCTTTTCTTTATTAGTACTCTGATCATTAGGCTTAGCTGGCTCATCTTCATGCAAGCAAAATCCATATCCCCCATAGCTAGAGCATACAAAATTTCTTCTTTCCATTTCTTAAAGTTTGTGCTAGTTAACATCTCTACAGTAGCACTAGTGTAGTTCATGCTAATGGAAACTGTTCAAGAAAACAATATGAACATGTATCAATATGCGGACTAATTTTGGCTTGCAATATTAAAATATAAAATTCTGGCATCACTACACATTCCTTTGGGCATAATACACACATGCAATAGAATTTTAATATGGAACTCACAAATGAGAGTACAATAGTTTTCGAAAAACTATCCCCTTTGGAGCAGACAGATTCTCTATACTAATGCATCTCGTAACACAAAATGTTCCATCTCACACACAATTTTAAATTAATGTACCTAATAACTCCTTTGGGCAGATCAATAAATACAATAACCAAAAATTATCTCTTCACAAAAATTAAAATAATTTTATATGTCTTAATAAATGTCCCACTTTGATAGTAGCACTTATTTTAACTCATAAAACAATTTTAATTAGAGATTTCTCAAAAGACCCACAATAATAATGTATATCAAACAATAATAATGTACATCAAACACAAATATATATATTAAAAATACACAAATGAGATACTCAAACACAAATGTATCTCTTTTATCCAATACATATTCAACAAACAAATCTTGAACAATATATACACATTAATTACTAATATGCAAACTAATAGTGTTCCTTTATAAACCTATTTGTTTATTTACTGTATTGTCTCTAATGCACAAGTAAAATTGAATACACTAAATCAAATTATATAATAGTGACAACCTATATTTTATATAATATAATCAACTAAAATAAAATAATAATAATAAATCAAGGACCAAAAAAGATTAATTTAATATTATTAATTATGATACTACGCAAAAGAAACAGTACATATAATTATTATAATTAATCATTTTTCAAAAAAAAAACTATTATAATAATTTTGCATGAGACAACGTCTTAGAATTCCATAATCAAAGAGTAATTAATTTGAATAACATGCACAGAAAAGTGAAACAAAAGCTAGTCCATGTATTTCCGTATAAAAACAGACCAACTCAAGTACTCAGCCATGGACATATATTTCCGCATTTCAATACGGTTATCCAACAAAACTAATAACAAAAATTATTATGAATGTGTTCGCAAAATCGAAAACACATACCAACACAATATATACGATATATTTAATTAATCAATTAACGAAAATAATTTGATTTAAATACAACACTTATTATTTAATGATTCTAAATTTATATACGATCGTGTAAGAAAATTAGGGATCTAGTACATGAATTTAGAATACAGATAACTACCCATATGCATACCTGTTTGCGGAATCGGTATAGTATTCATGTCTTGACTCATGATGATAATCACCTAATTCACAAAAAATTAAAATAAAATTAATTAGAAAGAGAAATAAGAAAGCTAGCTCTTCCTCTCCAATCCTTAACACATAGGGTGGCTATCAATGGGGCAAACCAAAATAATATATATAAGGATGGAGAGGGGACCTAGCCAATATAATAAAAAAATTCTAAGGACCACCCCATTACTGGTCTAATTAAGATTAAGCATACACTTACCACTCACCCATACCAACCCATTAAAGATACATATAAGCCCACAACACAAATGATCACTTAAAATAAATTGGGCTTCCCTGCACTTTCACTTAAGCTATATTTTATTCAGTCTGGTTTTAACAAAACAAAACTCTCACAATTAATGGTAGCCCATAAAATTTCTAACACTACGTTCTTGAAGATTCACGAGTCCCTTCATGTTCCATGTCGATGCTCTCATCTCCATGCTTAGTTGCCTCCTCAGCTTTTCCATGTCAATGTTTCTTGATGATGACCCATTTTTCTTCCCTGATTTCATCTCCATCTTCCACTCTCCTTGCTTCCAACCAGATGGCATCTTTCACTCTCCTTGATATGGCCTTGAACTAAAAAATGCTGGAATAAATTCAATTTTAAACATTATACTTCTACACGACTTGCATAAAATAATGGAAGCAAGAGGAATTTCATGAGAATATATAACTCCAATGTGTGTATATTGTTTGTTTTAGGTGTTTTGATGATTCAGTTTATTATTGTGTATAAATTATCACGTTAGTATGAACAAATAGTTTGTCACCTCTGCTTCATCAATGAATCTGCAGTTCAAAATCAATGAATCTGCAGCTCAAAATCAATGAATCTGCAGCTCAAAATTAATGAATCTACAACTCAAAATCAATGTTCATTGATAATCAATGAATCTGCAGCTCATAATCAATGTATTTGCAGCTTAAAATCAATGAATTTGCAGCTCAAAATCAATGTTCATTGATAATCAATGAATTTGCAGTTCAAAATCAATGTTCATTGATAATCAATAAATTTGCAGCTCAAAATCAATAAATCTGTATCTCAAAATCAATGAATCTGCAACTCAAAATCAATGAATCTGCAGCTCAAAATCAATGAATCTGCAAGAAAAAGAAGAAGAAAATGGAATTTAGCGTGAATAAAATGGAAAATGTAATGGTGCCAATAAGTATAAGATGCATATCTTGATTGTAGAGCTACTAAGGCACATGATTGTTATAAAATCTACACAGTGCTTCATGCTATAAACCTGAGGCCAAGAATGGACCCGCTATTATCAGAGCTATAGTTTGGGAATACCTACCATTATCATAGATGTATTTTGAAAATATTAGCAAAATAGCAGTAGCAATAGCTGACATGGAAGATGCTACTAATAAAGAGGAAGAGCCATATAGAAGAAAGATGCAATAGAAGAAGACGTGCAAGAAGGATAAGAAGGAAGCGAGAAAAAAAAGAAAAAACACGCACACGTGTGAAACCTAAGAGGCACACACAATATCATATATATGGGTCCATAATATAATTTGCGGTTACTCTTGACAAATATAAAATTAATTAATTAATACGAATCAAATTGACTTCATCATAATACTTAAATTATTTTATTTTTGATATATTTATTAATAAAATTAATTTATACTTAACGAAATAATTTTTTGAAATGATTGAAGTTTAGTATAGGATGATGTGTATGGGTTTTAATAGTGAAGCCTTATGTGAGTGTATGTGTTTTGTTGTAGTGTAGTGTATGAGCGTGTGATGTGATTTCTTTCTTCTAAATGCCACTTAAATGTAATTACATCGTCCATTTTTCGCAATTTGATTTGTCGTTGTTTTTTAAATAATAATAATATTTTTTTAATTTTTAAACTGGTAAAGGTTTGTCTTAGAGAAAGTTCACTACATTACTCACCATTGATAATAATTTTTACTTTCAATAAATAAATAAATATTTTTTTTTCACCATTTATTTATTTTTATCTGAACTACTGATTATCAAAATTTATTAAATTCTAACTAATTTGATTTGATATGAATAATATTATAAGGGTCACAAAAAACTTTCAACAATTAATAACTAATTTGGTTTGATCTATATGAGATTATAAGGGCGTCAAAAGTATTATAACAACTAATTTAATGCAATTGTATATCTATAATTTAAATTTAGAATATTACTTATGTAATGGGTTAAATGCACCTGTGATGACCCAACTTTTAATTTATTTCAAATACTGAACTTTAAGAATATTTTGGTATCTAAATTTTAATTTAAGTATCAATTACCATTTATCTAATGGTAAAATGCTGACAGCTACCTATAAACCAAAATATCACAAAACTAACTAGTGATCACTAACACTATAAACCAAAATAAGACCTTGAAAGAAAGATGACAATCGCCAAAGAAAAGATATAAACCAAAATAAGGCCTTGAAAAAAGATAACAATTGCCAAAACAAAAGCTTTCATCAATTATCTCCTACTTCATTTCTTTTTAGGGCCTTGTCCATTGTGGTGGCGTCACACACTTCCCAAGTCTTGTCAATCTGGTAGCCACCATCATGAGCTATACAGGCAGAGCATGCTTGTGCTGCCAGCCAGTAGGATTTAGTTTCGTTTCAAACAATAAAGAAGTTCCACAAGTGAGGTATTTGTGCCAGAGGGAAAGTGCCGCTGCATGGTTATGGAAGTGCCTTCTGTGATGCCAGAGTTGAAAGAAACCCATCTCTCGGTAATTCAATTGTTAATTTGATGCTACTGCTGTCATGATATGCCACGTATTTTATCTCCATACTTGTTTGAGCTCGAAGCAGAATCCTTGATAAATTAGCAAAGCCGAAACTATAGACTCCCTTGTCTTGAAACTTTGCAGAGACTTTGAACTTGCTGCCATTTTGGAAAGGCAAGATTTGTAGGACTTCTATTCATATAACTCAACAAACAAATAGGCAAACCAATAAGATGGACAGTCTGATTAGCAATAAGCTGGTCATCCTCATCCAATAGATTTTGAACTTTAATTGAACCACTCTAAAGCACCCACTTAGGATTAACAGATTTACACTATGCATGGCAGCATAAAGCAAAGGGGAAGAGAAGGGAAGAAAAATTTTAGATCTAATTGTATTTAAATGATAAAAAATAAATGAAAAATAAAGTAAGGAGAAATATTAGAATCGTGTTTGAATAAGTAGAAGGAGAATGAAATAATAATTGTAAAAAGACGACTAAATCAGTATAGTACATTTATATGATACATCTTCATTACATTAATATCTTAATTATTATTATTAACTTCATATTTTCTTTAATTAATTATTATACTTTTGCCTAAGTTGTGCTTCTTTGGCAATGAATAAATTAGTAAAAGAGACGTAACCAACCATAAAATCCCATAAGTTACTACGTATAATTTAAACAATAAAAAAAATAGAAACAACCAAAAAAAGAAGAAAATTCAATGCATAAACATATAAACATTTAAGAAAGTACTAATCAATAAATTAATATATAAAAAACACATAAACACATAAATAAATGCAACATATTAATTTTTTAAAAAAAATATAAAATAATTACCTCAACTTGAAAAATTGGAACAAACTAGCCACAACAAATGGGAGAAGCAATAACAAGAAATTTAGAAAAGAAATAAAACTTAAAAAAATAAGAAATAAAAACCAAAATATATAAAAGGGTTATTTTAGAATTATCAATAAAATATTAGGGGTAAAAATATCCACTTATATAAATTGATTTTCCCTCCTAGGAAGAGAAATTTTTTGCCCCCAATTTGGAATTTAATGATTCCCCTTCAAAATATTTAAAACTACCAAATAACATAAAATCTTATTCTCCTCCAATTTCCTTTCTTTCCCTTTCCTTTATTTTCTCCCCCGTCCATGCATAATCTTAGGGGTTAGGAACATAGTTTTCTAAAACATGGGTGAGTCTTCCTTGAATTGTGTCAAAGGGAGCATTTTTAGTGGAGAAACTCTACATGCATAAGAAGGCAAGAACTAGTAACAGATAGAGATGTTCAAGAACGGAAAAATATTTTAAAGTATCAATTGTTAAAACCAAGAATAACTCCTAATTACAAGAAAGCATAAGAACACGACGTCTCAACAAGAAGATTATTGTGCATTCAAAGAAACAAATTCTTCGCCAGCTTATGCACAGATCTAATCCTAGTCAACTAATTTGTTATAGGAAAAGGTTAACTCATCCATAAGTGGCTTTACTTCTAAATAAACAACATTTATTTATTTATTTATTAACCAAGTTGAGTGACATAAATGATGATAATTTTTTTCTACAAAGAATAGATCTCGAAAATCCAAAACTTGACCAATTTATATTAGTATATTTTTAAATTTTATTTATAGATATCATAAAAAATAACCGTAAAAATTTATTTGTAGTTAAAAAAATTTCAATATAACACTTATTTTTTAAACTTAACACATTTTATCAGTTTACTCTTTTAACTTATAAATTAACTATTTTGATATCTCAACTTGTTAAAAACATTACTTATACATACCTTTTATTTTGTTAAGGTATCTAAATAGTTCATTTCAACTTAAAAAAAATATTTAAAAACTTCAAATAGTAAAAGTGTTAGCAAGTTCAAGTGTTTATATTATAATTTTATAAATTAATGAGAGGTAAAATGACAAAAAATATTAAATACATGCATTTGAAATTAAAAAAAATACATCTATTTTCAATTAATATACCCTTTTACAGTATTTACATATTTATTTATACAAATAAAATTTAAAACTATTAAATTACGTTATTTAATTATAATCATCAATTAATTGTGTATCAACCTGTAATATATATCAATAGTTATAACTAAATAACAACTAATTTTACAATTTTAATTTTATGTGTATAAGTACATATATGTTTACTGAAAAAAAACTCCCATTAATAATTTAATGATTTAAATATTTTTTTTTATAAAAATTCTAACAAACACTACATGGTAAAGAAATTTTTTTTCATTTGTCCTCTTCATTTTATGAGCTTTGGGCATTTGAGCCAATATGGGAAGATACACTCACCACGTTACCTTGCATAAGAGACCCACAATGATCAAATTACTGATATGGTCAGCTTTATGTCTATAATAATAATTCAAGTAGATTATTTAGTTTCAAAAAAGGAAAAAAATTAGATTATCATCAACACTATAGGTCGTTTCGTTTAGTAGTCCCACCTCAATTCAGTCCAATTTATGCCATCCATGATCCATCACAATCCCAATAAATAAATAAATAAATTCCAAATTTTTGCAATGCTTTTTATGTGTTTTGATCCAAATCTCTTAACTTTATTCTAAAAAAAAAATCCCAACTTTTTTAACCATAAAGCATCTCAACATCAACATCCCAACATCCCATGCGCTCGCAAAACCCTCGCCCACTCCTTGTACTACCCCACCAAAAAAAAAAAAATGGCTTCTTTCCATGCTCACCACCATCCCTCCTCCCACCACCACTGCCAAGCTCCTGTCCCTTCAGCCCCCGTCACCACCGCCACCACCGCTCCCACCACCGGCTGTTGCTGTAACTGTACCTGCCACTACAATCATTCTCTTCCTCCTCCACCACCTCAGCAGCTACCAATTGACCCACTTCTTCAATCTCTTGCCTCTCTTCTCCAGCAACAGCGGCAGCAAATACCCAATCTTTATTCTCATTACTCTAGTAATTTCCCTCATGCCCGCAAAAATGCTCACCAAAGACTGCATTTTCAGCCACAAAAATTGAACTTTCAAAACCAGCTAAGTAGAGAACAGGATCAAGAAACCCACTTTGTACTTTCTTCTCTTCTGCAACGAATCAACACTCTTGAATCCTCTCTTCAACGCATTTCCGCTTCAAATAAGCATTCCTATAACTCTTATTCTCTGAGAGAGGCAGCTGCTAAGGTTATTCAAACTCATTTTCGTGCCTTTCTTGTTCGTAGATCAACAACCCTAAGTCAGCTCAAAGACCTCGCTTTTATCAAATCCAGCTTTCTTGCTCTCAAATCTTCTTTTTCGAATAAAACCCATTTGAGTTATGGAGTTGCTTCTCATAAAGCTACGGACTTGCTGCTTAAACTCGACTCTATTCAGGTGAGATAGCCATTTCTTTTTCTGTTTGATTTTTGCAAACTCTTCTTTTGGTTTTTTGATTTTTGATTTGTGGGTTGTGTCTGTAGGGTGGTGATCCTATGATTAGAGATGGTAAAAGGTCGATTAGTAGAGATATAGTGACATTTTTGGATTTCATTGATGGGCTTGCAGCCACAAGGCATAGGAGTTCCTCATATAAACCAGTTAAAAATGTGAGATTTGTTAGGAATAGCAACAAATCTAGGGCTTTGAATTCCATTATTGGATATGAAGATTCAAGTAGAAATCAGAAGGAAGTAGTGGAGAAATTAAGTGATAGAATTGAAAAGATTCGTGGGTTTTACAGGGCTTGTGATAATGATGAGGAAGATGTGGAGCTTGAAGGGTTTCAGCAAATCATTGATGAAGATTATGAAGATGTAAACGTTAATGTTTCAAAGATAAGAGGAGGGATTATGGTAAAAAGCAATGGTGGTAAACCTAGAGTGAAGAAATCCGTGAGTTTTGACGATAATGGGAATATATACAAGGTTTTCAGTGACACTCGTGAGTCGGTTTTGAATGGAGATGGTAGCTTCACTGATGGGAGTGATTCTAGTGATGATCATGGAGAAAATATCTCTAAGCTTATTGAGAATGATGAAGTTGTTCAGGAAGAGAATCCTGCATCTACACAGAGCAGTGATGGTGAGAGGAATCATGGAAGGGATTTAAGAGGATTTTATGAAATTAATACGTATTGCCAAGATGAAGATGGAAACTTAATTTTCTCTGCCCCAATGCCTGTAAAGATGGAATCAAGAGATGATATAATGAAGAAGAGAAAGGCTGTGAAAATTGTAACGTAGGAGGCCATTTGTGAGGTCTGTACTCTCAAAATCTTTCAACTTTTGTGTGTTGGTCCCATTTTTTCCCTGATTTTTATTCTAGTTTTGAGTTGCTAATGTAGATTGATAAGTTGTTCGTGTAGGAGATGTTGGTGTGACTTTTGTTCATGGTGGTTGGTAACTTCATTGATTGTAGGCATTTCCTGCCAAGTATGTGGGACTTGTGTATAATTTGCCATCTTCTCCTCCAATATTTTTGACATTTAGTAATAGCTTTTCCATTTAATTGTGGTCGGATGCACGTATGCAAGCAATATTTTTAACAGCAGCGATATTGCAAAATGGTTTGATAGTACAACTATTAATCCTAAGCCAGCAGTGCGGTTGCCAGATTTGGAGATTAATGGCTCAATCATCTTTTGCTCACAGCAGAAGGTCATATAATTTGGAGAAGACGTTCTAATTGTATAGGATATTACTCTTTCACTGAACTGTTCGACTAACGATTGATGTTATTGAGATTCGGGTAAAGAAGTTCAGTGTGAGAAGCAGTTTGCTTGAGGGCATTCTTCATGAACATTGCTACTGCTTGATACCAGACAACTCAAAGAAATGCCAGTGTGAACATTTTCTATATGTATACTTACCAAGCTAACTCGAGTACCAGAATGTTGCATTTGCTGCTTGAGCCTTAAAAGCACATAAATGTAGAAATGATGACAAGAAAAGGAACGATTTCTGAACAAGAATGTCACTTCCATGAAAGTTTTTAGCAATTTAAAGAACATTTATGACAAGGGTAAATATTCACCCCTCTCATAATTGCTGCCAGTTTCAGCCACGGAGAGTAATAAATACTGAACTATCCTCTAGCCTTCCGGCCTCCAATATACATGTGCAAACACATTAAGAGGGCCTGTTTTCTAATTTAGAAAATAAAATTTATTGTTTAGATGTGATATTTTTTAATTTAAAAAATTTAAGAAATATTTTTAATTTTTTTTGAAATTAATAAAAAGATATTTTCAATTAAATTAGAGTGTTTTTTTGTTGTTGTTGTTTGTCGGTAACATCCTATATACTTACTATTAGAACACAATATGATATCTCATATTATTTGTATTAAGCATCATTTGTTCATATGTAGTTATTATCCACACATTTATGTATATCCATACACGCATAAAAATATTTGCATTAACTAATGAGCATATGTATGCTATAAAGAGAGAGAGTTTAGGTTCGACCGACAACCTATGCTTCATGCTTTAACTACCATGCTATATACTTCAAAATAGTCATATTTTAAGTTTCACTATCTGAAAAAATAATTGCGATTTGGTGAATTGCGACTCAATGAATATAAACATCAATTAAATTTTAAAGGCTTCTTTAACAAACAGCTCAAATATTTCACAAAACAAATATAAAATTCGAATATTACTTATGCATATGCTTTGGTTCTTTTTATTTGTTGTGATCTTGTAAGACAATACTACATTCGAGTTCAAGTGAAACAAGTGACAAGTGATAATTGATTTTGCTGGCCAGCATATAACAAGTGAATTAAGTGATATCTTTTGATCATTAATATTTTTCAAGTGATTTGCAAGTATTAGTCAAACTAGTCACAATATCTTCTAATATATATATGCAAATGATCAAGTGCAATTGTATAATAAGTAATTACCGCAATCATAAATTTATCATATGTCATATATCCACATAGCACAAACATAAACAATATATAATTCTTCAATAGTCATATAATCACTAATCACATAATTGCATATTAGAGTCCAATTGATGTATATACTCACTTTTAGATACCAAACACTCTATGGTTGACTTGTACCAGCATCTCGAGCTTCACCGATGCTTTGAGATCCTAAAATATAACATTTATCTGATTAAAAATATACCTACAATGAGTGTTTATGTTTAGTATACAATTAGGATATGTTCTGTATATAATTAGGATATGTTCTTTATATGTGTAAGCCTAACATTTATGCATATTTCTTTCTTGTTAGGTAGCTTGACCTTGCTAGACCTAAGAGTGAATAACTCTCATCACACAACTCCAAATTACTTGATTCAATTTTTATATAAAACTAAACATATAAGGTTATAACATATCCAAAAATAAGCTCAATATATGCTCTGCACAATAAATGGTGAATTTTTGAATTTAGACATGTGCTCTGCAAGGTAATAGTTTGAGCAGGTCTGATTCAATTTAGAATTTCTCAAGTTATACAAGTCCAATTACAAAATCAGTTTTCAAATTTTTTTTAACACATAAAGGAACAACTTTCATGTTTTATACTTTATCTAATTTAGCCTCTAAAGCCCTCGTATTATTTGGAAAAAATCGGACTATCTGCAGACATAGCAAGTAGAATCAGTCCCACTTCAAGGACGATTTCTAATTACAAACATATTATTTTACAAAACTGCACCACATGGAATTAGAAAACATATAAAGGAACAAAACTCATGCTTATCACTTTGTCTAATTCAGTTTCTAACATCCTTAAAATAATTAATCAATATCAAGTACCCTGCTGGAATAGTTACCCGAACCAGTCCCAAAAAAACTTCCATAGAATTTCACATACTTGTTATTTCACAAAACCCTTTTATAGACATGAAGATCAGACATAAATCTACAAGTTTTATGTTTTGCACTTCCCGTAATTCTACTTTTATGGCCATGAAAATTAAAGTGCAAAATTTGCTCTAAAACAGAATTCAAAAACTATAAAATCATTTCCACACCAACACCATATAATTTAAAGGAAAATAATTAACTTACCCAAATTAGGAGCTAAAATCATCCAATTTGAGTTTAAGAATTTGAGAGAAAAAGAAGAAATTAAAATTTAGATGACAAATCAACTTAGGTTATGAGAGAAGGAATAGAGTTCTCTTTTTTCTTCCTACCTCCCATAAATATCACTAACCACTAACTTATATTATTATTATTATTATCATTAACTTATATTATTATCATTGCCATCTAAATTTTATGTATCATCCTTGAACCTAACCATAAGCATTTCATTTAAATTTGTATGCATTGCATAAAATTCACTTGAACATATGCATCTTAAATCATTCCATTTGACTATATGTATTTTACATGAATTGACTTGTTTATATGAGTAACCTTAGGGATTAAATCGAGCTTTTGCATAGAAGGAGGATTGATTTGAAATTAATAATAATAATAATGATAATGATAATAATAATAATAATATAAGGTAGTGGTCAGTAATATTTATGGGAGGTAGGAAGAAAAAAAGAGAAATCTACTCCTTCTCCCGTAATCTAAGTTGATTTGTCATCTAAATTTTATTTTATTTTTTTTTCTCTCAAATTCCTAAACTTAAATTGGATGATTTCAGCTCCTAATTTGGGTAAGTTAATTATTTTTCTTTAAATTATATTTGAAATTTTATGGTGTTGGTGTGTAAATGATTTTATAGTTTTTGAATTCTGTTTTAGAGCAGATTTTGCACTCTAATTTTCATGGCCATAAAAGTAGAATTACGGGAAGTGCAAAACATGAAACTTGTAGATTTATGTCTGATATTCATGTATTTAAAGGGTTTTATGAAATAACAAGTATGTGAAATTCTATAGAAGTTTGTTTGGGACTGGTTCAGGTAACTGTTCTAGTAGGGTACCTGATGTTGATTAATTATTTTAAGGATGTTAGAGACTGAGTTAGACAAAGTGATAAACTTGAGTTTTGTTCCTTTATATGTTTTCTAATACCATGTGGTGTAGTTTTGTAAAATAATATGTGTGTAAGGAGAAATCGTCCTTGAAGTGGGATTGGTTCTGCTTGCTATGTCTGCAGGTAGTCCGATTTTTCCCAAATAATACGAGTGCCTTAGAGGCTGAATTAGATGAAGTATAAAACATGAAAGTTTTTCCTTTATGTGTTAAAAAAGTTCTTGAAAACTTATTTTGTAATTGGACATGCATAACTTGAGAAATTCTAAATTGAATCAGACCTGCTCAAACTGTTTTTATGCAGAGCACATGTCTGAATTCAAAAATTCACCATTTATTGTGAAGAGCATATATTGAGCTAATTTTTGGATATGTTTCATTCAGTGTATCTAATTTTTGTTAAAAATTGAATCAAGTAATTTGGAGTTGTTTAGTGAGAGTTATTAACGCTTAGGTATAGCAAGGTCAAATTGTCTAACAAGAAAGAAATATGCATAAATGTTAAGCTTACACATATAAAGAACATATCCTAATTGTATACTAAACATAAACACTCATTGTAGATGTATTTTTAATCAAATATATGTTATATTTTAGGATCTTAAAGCATCGGTGAAGCTCGAGGAGCAGGTATGAGTCAACCATAGAGTGTTTGGTATCTAAAAGAGTGAGTATATACATCAATTGGATTCCAATGTGCAATTGTGTGATTAGTGATTATATGACTTTGAAGAATTATATATTTTTTATGTTTGTGCTATGTGGATATATGACATATGATAAATTTATGATTGCGGTAATTACTTGTTATGCAATTGCACTGGATCATTTGCATATAGATATAAGAGGATGTTGTGACCAACTTGACTAATACTTGCAAATCATTTGGAAAATATTAATGATCAAAGGATATCACTTGATTCACTTGTTACATGCTGGCCAACAAAATCAATTGCCACTTGTTTCACTTAAACCCGGGTGCAGTATTGTCTTGCAAGGTCACAATAAATAAAAGAAGACAAAGCATAT
>CATIWM010046035.1:0-16550 GCA_949671775.1 Mallotus repandus
CTAGGAACCTTAGAATTTTTCCCTTTTCTTCCTTCTTCTTCTTCTCTTTTCCTTTTCTTCCCTTTACTCTTTTTTTTTTTTCTTCTTTCTCTTCTACGTTTCCAGCCCTCTTTTCCCCTTTTATTTGCTTATTTATTGTAATTAATTAATTTATTTAATGTTAAGAGACATATAACTTAAGTTAGACAAGTAGAGTTCTATTTTTCCTTCATACTTCCCAAAATATCTACTATATAATAATAATAATAATAATAATAATATTATTATTATTATTATTATTATCATCATCATTATCATCATCATCATTATCATTATTATTATTATTATAATAATATTTTTAATCAAATATCAAGAAAAATTTTAAATTAATCCTCCTTCTATGTTAAAACTCAATTTAGTCCCTAAGGTTACTCATGTAAACAAGTCAACTAGATTCAATTCATGAAAAATACACATAGTCAAATGGAATGGTTTAAAATGCATATGTTCACATAATATTAATTATGGATGAAAATGGGGATGTTACACACGTCAGCTCAGGTGACCGGATTCTGAGACGAGGACTTTTTGTGGAACTCGGTCCAAAAGTTAGGAAGTTTTTTTGGGACGAAAACAAATTCTAGTAGTTTATTGAGAAATGGTCTATCTTTTGGGTACCGTGAATGTAATTAACCCAAAATTTATTATATATTGTTAACTCATAAACCGACTCGAATAGTAGTATAATGCATTGTTATTTTGATATGAAATATATAGTATATTTTTTAGCATATAATAAATATAAATTTTATTTTCATTATAAAATATTCAATTAAAATTATAATTTAATTTTTAAATAAAATGAAATATTTAATTTAAATTAATATTCAATTCAATAAAAATCATTTCAATTTTATTATATAGTGTTAACTTGTAAACCGGCTCAAATAGTAGTTTAATGCATTGTTATTTTGATACGTAATATATAGTATATATTTTTAGCATATAATAAATATAAATTTTTATTATAAAATATTCAATTAAATTATAATTAATTTTTAAATAAAATGAAATGTTTAATTTAAATTAATATTCAATTCAATAAAAATTATTTCAAATTTATTATGTAGTGTTAACTCGTAAAATCGGCTTGCATAGTAATTTAATGCACTACTATTTTGATATGAATAGCAGTGCATTATACTGCTATTCGAGCTGATTTACGAGTTAACAATATATAATAAATTTTAAACAATTTTTATTGAACTGAATAATAATTTAAATTATGAACATTTCATTTTATTTAAAAATCGAGATAAACATTAAAAATACAAATTTTTATTTAAAAATGATAAAATTTAAAATTTTATCATTAGAAAACAAAAACTAAATAAACAAATAAAAATCAATTAAAAAATCAGAAATTTTTACCCAACTTTTGACATTGATCCATCTCACTTTTAGTGATGATCTCATTATACTAAAGTGTCAAGCTTGCAAATGCTACGTCAGTATCATGTTGCATAAAGTGTAACATATGTCATCATATCAAATACATCTTTGACTAAAAATCAGATTTAGGTACTTTATTGATAATAAAATAAAAAATTAGTGAATTTTGTATTATATTTTAATAATTAAATAGTGTTATTTAGTTAAAAAGTTGGTACCATCGGTGCAAATAAACCATTTTTTGTATTGAATTTTGGTAATTATGTTAAAAAAAAAAAAAGCCAACTTGCATTCTATCAAACGGAGAACACTGTCTGCTTTCTACTAAACGCTTATATTTATAATCTTTCTTCTTCTTCATTGTTATCGTCTAGCAAAAATGGCAAATAAGCTGCATCACATGATACCATCATCAACAGCGAGATCCAGATCTCCGGTTCTTCTCTTCACTCTCGCAATCCTCGCTCTCTCCCTTCTCTTCTTCCTCTTTTCCCTCTCTTCTTCCTCCCAAACCCGAAACCTTCCCTCTAACCCCAATCTCAGTCTCCAACCCCAAACCTCCTTTCTCACTTCTCTCGAGCACTTCCTCACTGTTAGAGCCCTTAAACACTCGTCTCCGCCTCGGGACGATACTTTTAACGATGCAACTGAAGATGATGTAAAAAAATTGGACGATAAAATGTTACTGAGAGAGAGTGAGAGGTTGTCTTCGGATCCGTATTTTCCAGTCCAGTTTCCGATTAGGGTTTATGTTTACGAAATGCCGAACAAATTCACTTTTGATTTGCTTTGGCTTTTTAGGAATACTTATAGAGATACTGTTAATCTCACCTCTAATGGTAGCCCCGTGCATCGATTAATCGAACAGGTTTGATCAATTGTGGCTTTTGATTTCGTTCTGCTGTTCAATTTTAGGTTTTTATGATTGAATTGTTGTTTTTCTTATGTGCAGCATTCAATTGATTATTGGCTTTGGTCTGATTTGATTGCGCCAGAGAAAGAAAGGCTGTTAAAAAGTGTGGTTAGAGTTCATAGCCAAGAAGAAGCTGACTTGTTCTATATTCCTTTCTTTACCACAATCAGTTTTTTCTTGTTGGAGAAGCAGCGATGCAAGGCTCTATATAGGGTGTGAGTGCACTTCCAACATTTTACTTTTCTCAAACAATGCTGTGTGTCTGTTCTGTATTATGGTTTGTGTGTTAGTCAAATGTGATACCATGCATAACTGAAATGAAATGGCATGTAGCGTATGATCCAATTGAATTTAATTCCATGGTCTTGAATTTTTTATTGTTATTTTGGTTTAATACATGCTTTGTTTGTTGGTGGTTGGGCTGTTTCTTGTTTGGTTTAGAAAAGGGCAAAGAGTATCGTGTATTTTATGCTAGTAAAGGAAAAATCTGTGTGTGTATTCCCTTATGAATTTAAAATGACATGAAGTTTTAGAGCTTACTTCTGGTTGCTAAATATGTGAAGCAATGGTGCCTGTGGTTGTAGGAAGCTCTAAAGTGGGTGACAGATCAGCCTGCATGGAAACGATCTGGAGGAAGGGATCACATCCTTCCTGTTCATCATCCTTGGTCTTTCAAGTCTGTTCGTAGATATATGAAAAATGCAATTTGGTTGCTACCAGATATGGACTCTACAGGAAACTGGTGACTATATGACTAAGTTGGAAATTAAGTCATAGTCTTAATAACCAGTTAGTCATTATGCCTGCTGATCTTAGTTTTAAAATTTCAGGTACAAGCCAGGACAGGTGTTTCTAGAGAAAGATCTAATTCTTCCATATGTACCAAATGTTGATTTTTGCGACGCCAAGTGTGCATCAGAAAATGAATCAAAGAGAGCAATTCTGCTTTTCTTCCGTGGGCGGCTTAAAAGAAATGCTGTAAGATTTAGTTAATTAATCAGTTTGCATTTACATGCTCCAAGTGATTTGTGGAACAAGATGAGTGCCACTTCCCATTACTGGGGTTTTAGAATTGGATGGTGATGATAACTTCTATTTTTAGTTACTAAGTAGTATACAAAATATATGTGGCAACTGTTGTAGTCTTTACCTTGGATGTTTATGACAGAAATGTCAGAAAATTCCCTGTGATATTCAATCAACAGAGAATTTGATATATGCGAGGATAAGTTTAGGATTATTGATTTGACTTAATGTCCAACATTTGCATGAATTTCTAGCCCTATGCATTTTGTTTTCATTCAAGCTGGCTAGCTATATTGGTGATAAATAAGGATGAGTATTGCTATCCAACTGGACAACTGATATACTGATTAGATGATTCTGATAATGCGCCTTCTTGCTTGCTGTTATTCTTTTCATAAAAAATTGTTTCTCAATTAGTTGTGTTGTATTGTAGGGTGGGAAAATACGTGCTAAACTTGTAGCAGAACTAAGTGGCACAGAGGGTGTGGCTATAGAGGAGGGAACAGCTGGAGAGGGAGGGAGAGCAGCAGCTCAGATTGGGATGCGCAAGTAGATACAGCAGATTTTTACCATTGTTTCTCTTAATGTAGCTTTCTTGTTGGTTTTTGCTAAAAGTGTTTTTTTTTTTTTTTTTTTTTTTTTTTTTTTTGGAATCAGGTCCATCTTTTGCTTAAGTCCAGCTGGTGATACCCCATCATCTGCCAGATTATTTGATGCTATCGTCAGTGGGTGTATTCCAGTAATAGTCAGTGACGAATTGGAACTCCCTTTTGAAGGGATACTTGATTATAGAAAGGTGTTATTGCACTTTTGTAGCTTGTCTTGTGGTTCCTTTTTCTTGGTGCATCATTTGACAGCCTTAACTTCGGGCCATGCATTAGATGTGTATTTTTATCTCCGTGGTTTATGGAATTGGTTGACCTTCTACCTAAAATCAGGATTTGTCTAATTTTGCATTTTAAGTTAGAGTGAGTGTTATAGAAAGCCTTAGAATTGAGTCATGTTCCAGTAACAAAAATATACATGACTTGGGAATCCCTTTGTCTGCTTTTTAAAATATCATGCTTCACAGTATTTTTCAGATTAAACTTTGATTTAACAATCTTTATTGGAACTTCCCTTGGATAGTCTCTCGTTATGATATTTTCAATTGCATGAATATATGAAATTGAGTGTTGCTTTGGATTGCACATATCATATAACATGGCTAATTCATTTTAAAGATTGTTTTCAATGATGAATATTGAAGAATGTAATTGGTTATCTTGTTTTGTGGTTGAGAAATTGGATCCCTATGAACATATTAGTAGCTGATTGGCATTAGAAAGTTGCAACTGATTTGTGTGATTTTGCAAACTTTACACCAACGTCATTTTTGGTTTGGCTTGAAATCTACACTGGGTGATATCTGATTCCTCTGTCACTTTCTGTGCATGCAGATAGCTATATTTGTTTCTTCTTCTGATGCCATACAACCAGGTTGGCTGATAAAATTTTTAAAAGGCATTAGCTCTGCTCAAACAAGGGAAATGCAAAGGAATCTTCTCAAGGTTTGTGACTATTTTAGTTTACATAGTTGCTTTGTTTTCTTAAAATCTTATTCAGGGATCAACAGATTGATTGTGTGATTTTCTTTTAATTCTTTCAAGAGTAATATCTAGACCTGGCTGCCTGACCCTTTCCTCCCATTTCTTTCTCTCAATGCACACTTATATACACCGACCAAATTAAAAAATAAATGAATAGGAGATTGCTGTGTGAAATAAGGACTCAATAAATAGTAGAAGGAAGTTGCAGTGGAATGAATGGCTTGAGGACATGGCTGTCTGGTCCAGCTTTTGATCATGAAGCACCACCTGGACGCATGGATATAAGAAAACAGAAAAAGGAACTGTTAGGCTTTTTTTTGTAAACTGTTTGAATTCTTGTTATAGTCCTACTTTTGGCCTTGTGATTGTCAGCTACCCAGCTGTTTGTTAATGCCTAAATCATATGTATTGCCTAGATTAGTTTAGTTATGTATTTTTGTTGCTTTCAATCTACCATTTATTTATTTTTTCATTTGACCTTTACATTTCAACTTTAGATAGTAAGGTAGCTACATATGAAAGAGGGAGAAAAAAGAAAGGGAGAGAGAGAGAGAGATCTTTATTTTTGAGGCAACTTATTTTTATGTTCTCATGTATTTCAGTATTCAAGGCATTTTCTGTATTCCAGTCCAGCTCAGCCTTTGGGTCCAGAAGACTTGGTGTGGAGAATGGTTTGTAACTGTCTCATAAATATAAGTTAATTTGATATTTTTTATATGCATGCATGTCTACTTTTATGTATGAATAAGAAAGTAATCAATAATCAAACTATTTAGCTGAGTATGACTACTTTTATGTATGAATAAGAAAGTAATCAATAATCAAACTATTTGGCTGAGTATGTGATTTTTGTCTCTTGCATGATAAACTGTATCTTTCTTTTTCCTTTACTGGTTTGTTTTTCAATGCTTATGGTTAAAAGTTTTTTGGTTGCAAATTCTATGTGGGAATAACTACAAATGTTGTTACTTCTGTTTTCCTTTATATAGTCTCATAAAAAATTCTGCCCATCATTTGAAGTTTAAAATTATGTTGCTTGCTTTTATATTGATTTTTCTTCATCTTAAATTACTATATGAACCAGTGTATCATTGTGTTGCTTACATTCTTGTGCAATAAACAGATGGCCGGAAAATTGGTAAACATCAAGCTTCACACACAGAGATCACAGCGTGTGGTGAAAGAGTCTAGGAGTGTGTGCACTTGTGATTGTAGACACACCAACTTTACAGGTCCCACTTCCATATAACTTTAGGCTTAAAATCTTTGTTATTTGAAATCATTCTTTCATGTGTGTTTATATACCTTCTAAGGGTAATATATAAATTTTTGTAGTTCAGCCCTTTGAATTTTGAAT
This sequence comes from Mallotus repandus, assembly GCA_949671775.1. NCBI lineage: Eukaryota > Viridiplantae > Streptophyta > Magnoliopsida > Malpighiales > Euphorbiaceae > Mallotus > Mallotus repandus. Next base: position 6,317 of record CATIWM010046035.1, read on the forward strand.
TGTATTGAGAAAATTAGTTGTCAAGTGGTTCATGTTCAATATCAAACCTTCACCCCTCTCCCTTGCATCATAGCTTTCAATTCTGCATAAAATATTACTTACCAGGTAGCTTTATGGTGCCACTTTATGCGTGCTTGAATTAAATGGAAATAGTTGAATTTTTGAGTTGCTGTGTAATAAATGCGATAAGTGTGCATTGATTGCCCACTCCTGATCTCTTATATTTGCTGATTGACAAATTTCATTCAACTGCTAAAGAAATTATTTTCCAGTGTGGGAGATGCGTGTCTAATTTTGTTGCTTCTGGTGGATTTGAAAGCATTGATTATAGCAGTATAAAGAGAAAGGTTATTTTGGGATGCAGAAATTCTATCCTATGGCCTCACGTCTGGCTCCCAATCACACACAAGTTAGTTTATTCATTAGTCTTCAGCGTAGGGTAGAATTTCCCTGGGTGTTCAGAGTCCCATTGGCTTGGTATTGGTTATGTTGAGGATTGTTATGGGCAGCTTGTCACCCAATAACACATATTGCATTAGTAATTATTTTTCTGCGCTGGTCCAGAAGTTGAAAATTCTTCTGCAAATATTTGGAGGAACAGAATAAGGTGATTATTGATGTATTAGTAATTATTCAAAAACTGTTATTGTAGACCTGTGCAAAATCTTTGTTTCTGGCGTGGGGTATCTGGTGGTTCGTGGATGAAGTAGTGTGAGCTGAGCCCATTATAATTTTAATATCAGGAACAGTTTTAGGCATTTGTATTGTTTGGGCTTTGGCGTTTCATTGTCTTGGTATAGAAAATAACTTGAAATTATAAATTGTGGTTAGGAAAAGAAAAAGGAAAAAGATTGTGCAAATGTGGACATAACATTATGTGTGGACGGGAGGGAATATTTCCTTAAAGAGTTTCACATTGCGGTGCACATTGCGTTTCACATTTCGTGCTGAAATGGTTCCTTAAGAGTTTTGTAAATTAATAGTCAATCTACTGCTACTATTTGTCATTATTTTAATTTATAAGTTATATATATATATATTTTGTTATTAATTTTGTCTTCGTTTGTGTAGGAAAAGAATGATTGTGAGTGTGTTGTGTCTGTTTCAAGTAAAAAATAATAATAATAATAATAATAATAAAGATAAAACTAGCACCCCAATAACACATTAGGAGGGGGTAGAAGAAGAGCTGGTCTTAGTTACATTGATAAGCCACTAAAGTTGACCCAGCTCAGATATGGAGCACATAAAAAAAAGGAGCATGCAAATGCAAGGGCCTCTGTAAAGAATGTTAAGGGTAAAAAAGGAGGCAAGTGTTGTATGTAAATAAATAAAAATAATAAAACATTAGGGTGGTGTGGTTGATTCAGAATTTTTCTAATACTATTATTAATAAATAAGTAGCATGCATACATACTATGTTGCAATTAACGTAATGATGGAGTGGAGTCAATCTGGCGCAAATGGAGCTATTGTAATTAAATAAAGAAATTAAGGAGAGATGTGATATGATGAGAGTATTAATTAATTAATTGAGTATGAAAAGGGGGATTTTGGAGAGACATCGCAGAGAATGAATAATAACTAATGCCATAAAAGAAAGAAAGAAAGAAAAAAAGACGAAGTTGGTGGTGGTGGGGAGCATGTGCTTAGATTAGATAGATCATGAACACCTTTCAGATTTCGTTCTTTTTTCTAATATTATATTCATATTGTATTGTAATATATGCATCAAAAAGTCCAAAAGAGTGGGGTGGGAGTGCTCACGCGGTCATGGGGCCGTTGAGAAGTACCTTTTTATGTTTTATCTGTAGTGTCCATTTTAAAATCAACAACAAAATACAAAAACATCCCATCCCCATCCAAATCCAATTCAACACTTCCGTCGTGCTTCCCAATCCCATACTCTCAAAAAAAAAAAAAAAAAAAAAAAACAACTGAATGCATAGATTCACCTTTAAACTTTACACTATTAGCTTTTGATATCTCTTAATTTTTAAACTACTATTATTTTCAATATTTTTACTTTTAAATTTAATTTTTTCAAATTTTATTTGTCTCATATAATATTAAAATGAATAAATATTTAATTTTAAATAATTTTAAACATATAAAATGATAAAAATTACTTCCAAAATTATAAAAATATAATTAAAAACTATTATAAAAAATTTTTATTTTCAATCATGTTACCTTTTAAATTAAGTATTATTTTAATTATAATAATAATATGTTTTGTATTTTAAATAAAAATAAATGGAAAGTTGTTATATTCTGTTGAAAATACATTAAAAAGAGGTTACTAACATTTTTAAAAATTGCTTCATTATTTTTTGCATTTTATCAAATATAGCTTTAATTTTATTTTAATATTTTAATAATATTGGAATATCAATATTTTAAAATACAAGTTACATGCATTTAATGGCAAATGAAAACAAAAATAGAAACTCATTATTTGATTTTAAAATTTTCATATTACATCTTATTAATTATTGTATATTTATTTTTGGATAAATATTTTCTATACCTTGAACACTGTAAAATTTTTATTGCTTTTTTATATTATTGAGATGTGAATAATATTACTATAATAATTTATATTAAACATTTTTTATTCTCCAAAATATTAAAAAAATTTATTCTTTAGTTATTATTTAAGTTCTCATACATTTATTATTAATGTATATGAAAAATTGTAATTTCAATAATAATTTTATATATTTTAAATTTAAAAATTTTAATACAATATAAATAGAAATTTATGGAATAAAATATGAATATTTATGGAGCTAAAATAGGTTTATAGCTCCATCTATTTGTGCAACTGGCGGTGCATTCTAACTTGTCCATTCTGGTGGCATTGACCGGCCGTTCCGCCCATAGATGGGGAGACGTCCAAATCCATAACCCACCATTCTCGCAATTGGCAGTGGCAAGTTTCAAACTCGGTGCCCCGCCTGCTCATACCTTTGTTGTAGTTTTATTTTTTTTGATAATTTAATATTTTTTTTTAACAATCGGTCAAAGAGGGTGAAATCAAATATATGATTTTATCTTATAATATCCATCACATAAATTATTAAGCAGAATGATAACTTTTTTTTATAAATTTTAATTTTTTTTTAATTTTAATTATTTAAGAACACCACTAATTAATTTAATATAATAGACTAAAAAGATGTCATGTTAGTGTGGCATTATCATTGCAGTAATATCATATTATATGATAGATGACTCATATGTGTTGTATGAATAATTATGACAATATTAATGTTATATATTTAAAATTATTAATGATAAAAATTATATATTTTAATTTTAAAAAATAAAAAAATTAATTATATTAACATTTTCAATAAAAATAATAGTATAACATAATATTAATCATAAATAAACATATTAGTAGATACAAATTAGTCATGTTTCTACCTTTATTATTATTATTATTATTATTGATACATGAGAGGGGAAACAAGAGAAAACTAAAAGGAAGGAGCATCAGCCTGTAAGAGGTTGAGCAAAAGAGGATGAACATTAAAGGTTCTATCACTTAATAAGAGAGATGAATCATGGTTAGAGAGCCAATCTGCCACTTTGTTAGCAGTGTGAGGGATGAACTGAATCAGGGGAAGAGTGATCTTGTTCCTGTGAAAGGAAATGTCACGGATGATACTTGAGACGTCTGAAGCTCTGTTGATTAAATGGACAACCTCTTTGTAATCTGACTCTAAAATAAATCTTTTCGATTCATGATTCTTGGCAAACATAATAGCAGCTCTAATAGTCATTAGCTCTACTTGTAACGCAGACAGGCTTGAGCTTTTCTCAGAAAATAAATGCTTAACTTGACCCAAGTGATCTCTACAAACAAACGCAATCTTGCAGCTTTTCTCAGTCTTGGAGAAAGAGGCGTCACAATTGATTTTCTAGCTATTGCTATCCTGAGGCTCCAGATATCAACTCGCCTTGCCTGTGGAGGTCTATTGATTTTAGATTGGGAGTGATCTTCCAATGTCAGCAAATCAGACCACCATTGGTTAATTTTTAAAACTGTTTGAAATGGGTTTTCTTCTTTATTGTTAAACAGGACATCATTTCTTGATTTCCAAATGAACTAACATAAACCTACAACTAGATTAAGAAGATCGATATTATCAATTGATTTAAAGAAAAAAAAAGTACCTTCCCACCATGAAGCAAAATTAGTTAAATTTGCTTGAGAATGAGCATATCCAAGAGAGCTAGCATGCCGAGTTAGTCTGGATCTGTCACATGGGAAGAGGAGGTTCTAAAGATTCATCAGTAAGATTGCATCTAACACATTTTCTATCAACTTTCGCACCTATGAAGTTGAGATTTTCACTTGTAGGAATAACATTGTTAGCACATCTCCATATAAAAAATTTTATCTTAGGGGGAACTTTGAGATTCCAAATAGAATTCCAAAATTTGGCATTGAGGGGAGTTGATGATGATGATGATGGCAATCCAGAAAGATTAGCAGATCTTTGCTTAAGTGTCCAATAACTATATTTGACAGAGTATTTTCCAGTTTTCTTGAAGTGTCATACCAAATTGTCTTTAGCTGTTTCAGTTGTAGAAATTGGAATGCAGTTGATAGCAACTTGTTTAGGTTCTAAAAATAATTGTTTGAGCTTGTCTTAGTTCCATCGACCCATGGGTTGGTCAAGGAAGTCCCAGACCAGATAAAGACTACAATTAGAGGGGTGTGGTGATACTATTTTGAAACCAGGGAGAGAAGGGATCTAGGCATTAGACTAGATATTGATATCTTTGCCATTCTTAACGTTCCACCGAATTCCTTTTTCCAGGAGCATTCTACCTTGAATAATATTGGACCATATCCAAGACAGTTTACTTCCTTATTTGGCCTCTAACAGAGTGAAGAAGGGGAAATAGGTTCCTTTTAAAATTCTCGTGCAGAGAGTATTCGGAGATGTTAGAATTCCCCAACTCATTTTAGCTAACAAAGTTTGATTGAAGAGCATTTTCTTCGGTTTTGTTATTTTCTACAAGCTAAGCTAATGAATTTTCCTGTCTATGAATTGTTGAGACCACCAAAAGCTTCGAATAATCTTTTCCAAATCATTGACAATGCTACTAGAAATTTTAAAAACACTCATAATATACGACGGGAGCGCTTGAATGACCAATTTTATGAGGATTTCTCTCCTAGCTTGGGATAGGAACTTACTTCTCAAAGATTGGACTTTCGTTTTGGTTTTATCAATCAAATAACTGAAGAGCAACTTTTTTAATTTAGCTCAATCAATAGGAATTCCCAAATAAGATGAGGCATAAAATGATTCTTTAATGTTGAATTCATTATTGATACAGATACGAGTGAAGTTTTTGTATTCTTACTGACCACCAACTCATATTTATGATGGTTGATCTTCTGTTCAGAAGCATTGAAATAGTCATTCAGAATACGTATAAGAGTTGTGACTTCATTCGATGTGGCTTCTCTAAAAAGAATGACATCATTCGCAAAGAAGGAGTGAGTGACAGTTGGGGAATATCTAGAGATTTTGATTCCTTTGATGTCATCCATGGTTTGTTTGTTGATCGAAGTTCTAGAGAGGACATCAAAAGTTAATATAAATAGATACGAAGAGAGAGGGTCTCCTTGTCGGAGCCTTCTCTGTAGGGAAAAGTAATTTGTAACTTGACCATTAATAGAAATAGAATATGTAACAGTGGTGACACATTGGATCACCCACTTTATCCAACAAGGGTGAAAGCCTAACTTTACAAGAACCAGTTTGAGGAATTTCCAATTAACTCTGTTAAAAGCTATGGCAAAGTCAAGCTTTAAAGCAAAGAAACTTTTATCACCTTTGTATTTATTCTTCAAAGCATGTAAGATCTTATGATTAAGAATGATGTTTTCTTGAATGCACCTGCCACTGACAAAACCCGTCTGATTCTCATATATAAATTGAGGTAGCCATGGCTTAAGTCTGTTAGCTATAATTTTTGAAATGATTTTGCAGAGTTAGTTGTAGCAGTTGATGGGTCTAATATCACCGAAGGATTGAGGGCATTTAATTTTGGGAATAAGATAGAGTTTTGTTTTGTTAAAGGAAGGTGACTATTAGAGAAGAATTGTTAGGTAGCTTTAAAAATATCTTCCCCAATAGTGGACCTGTGGTTTTGATAAAACACTCCTGAAAAACCATTAGGGCCAGGTGCTTTGAGTTTGGCCATAGAGAATGTAGCTATTCTGACTTCTTCCATATCAAGTGGCTTAGATAGAGCTGAATTGATATCGGGAGTGACAAGAGGAGGAAGCATTTGGAGATAATCCTCATTGTCAGCAATAGGTTCTTCTTTGTAAGCTTCAATGAAGTAATTATTGGCTTCATTTAGGACTTGTCTATCTTTGTTAAGCCAATTGCCATTATAATAAAGAATTTTCTTTATTTGATTGTTCTGTCTTCTTTGAATAGTGGTAAAATGGAAGAATCTCGTGTTTTTATCTCCAGCTTTTGGCCAATGTAGATGAGCTTTTTATAGCCAGTGAACTTCCTCCTGGGCTATTGTTTTTGTTTATCTCTTTTTTCTGAGATGTTATTCTTCTAATTTTTTATCCTCACTAAAATCACCTATCATGATGGAGTCTAACTTTGCTTTGAGAGTAGCAATGTTATTATTTCTATTGCTTTTTTCCCCAAGTAGCCAGCTCTCTTATAAGATTATGCAGTTTCTGATCCATTGTATATTGAGGGTCCAAATTAAGCAAATCATTGTTCTAGGTGTGAGCTATAAGATCCTTCCATTCTTGTTCTTCTTCCCACTTAGCTTCATATTTGAAGGTTCTGGAGATTTTTTATTTCTGATGGAGATGAAGTAAGATAGGACGATGATCAGAGTCTACATAGGATTCATGTTCGACTTGGGCATAATCAAATAGAGTTCACCAATTAGTGTTGTAGAGGGCTCTATCAAGTCGAGCTTTGATATTACTGCTTCTAAATTGCTTGTTGTGCCAGGTGAATAAGTCTCCATTAAATCCAAGATCTAGTAAATGGCAGTCTTCAACTAGGTTTTGGAAGTTTTGAAGATGATTTTGCATTAAAAAGATTCCTCCCCTTTTCTTATGGCTATGCAAGCAAGCATTGAAATCTCCCACCAAAAGCCACGAGATGCCCGGAATGGGTTTCAATTTTTTTATCTCTTCCCAAATTTGTGGTCGGAGTTCTCTCTTTGGTTCGCCATAGATTCCAGTTAGACGTTAAAAGCCTTCATAGCTAACAGATATATCAATAAAATTCTTGGAAAGACATTTGATTTGGACTCCCCAGTCACTGTTCCACCACAGAGCGAGGCCACCAGCACTTCCGCTAGGTTTAACATATTCTCCATCGGTGAAGCCAAATCTAGACTGGAGACATTCAAGGTAGTTGCTCTTTTGTTTAGTTTCTTAGAGAAAAATAATATGAAGTTTGTGTTTGAGAATTAAATTACGAAAAAATTTAACGGTGAATTTGTATTCTAAATTATGGCAATTTCAAGAGAGAATTGCCATAAAGAGGCAGAAGGGATGCCGAAAGAAAGAAAAAACGAGTGATTATAGAGGAAATAGTAGCAAACGTTCAACTCAATTGAGAAAACACCAACAACTATCTAACGACTATTATTTTTGTATGTGTCTTAACTCTTTCTACCTTTATTATTGCATGGTCATAAAACAGGTTACTTTAATGGCAACAACTAAATCCCTTGTTTTATACCACGTGAAATTATTACTATTATCCTTCAATGAATTATTGAAATTTATATTTGTTAAATCAAAAATTATTATTTTATACTTCTTTATAAATGAATAGTTAAGATTTGAGTTGGTAATAATTTTGATCTAGATATGATGTTAAAAGGTTTTTTAATAATTAATTTAATATGATTGTATACGTTATAATTTAAATTTGAAATATCATTTAAATAAAAATAATTTATGTTGATTGATTATACAGTTATAGTTATTGTTAGTATTATTGTATTTTTTTTGAAGCAGTATAATTATATATTTTAATACATTTAACATGTTGAATTTGATATTTTTTGCCCTTTCATAAATATTAAAAAAAAATTATATTGCAATTGTGCACATTCTATTAATACACATCTATCATAAAATCTATTCAAGGGGCTCACTTTCATGAAAATGAAAATGTGTGGGTTTCAATCACCATCATCACTTCATTGAACAATTCTTGTGGGCCGCAGCTCATGATGTTCTAAACCTATTATTATAGTTTTAATTTCATCTAATTTATCTACCATGACCTAATAATTAATAAATAAAAGAAATTAATCTATTGGTGACAGGTTGATAGTAGCACGCGCAGACTTATGCAAGTGCAAAACACGCTCTATTTTAGAATGATGAAAAACGGTTACTCTACTCGTTCCAAAATTGCAAGGCATAAACCTATTTTAACTTTCCCATATTTAATAAAACTAGTGAACAAGCAAGTAAATAAAAAAAAAAATTTTAACTTGTGATAATAAAAAAATTAAATATATATTTTAATATTATTATTATTTAATTAAATAATTTTTTAGAAAAAATAAAAGTGTTATATATTAATATAACAATTTAATATAATTGTAATTCATAAAATTTCAATAAATTATTTATTTAAATAATTATATGATATTACTTCAATATTTTTTATAATTATTTTTTCAACCCTAATATTAATTTTATGTAAAAATATTATAGTCATAATCAATTATACGATAATAAGAAATTATTTATTATTTTTTAATAAAAATTTAAAAAATAATAATAAATTATAATTATATTACTTTTTTTATATAACAAAAATATTATTATCAAACAAATTATGTGTTATTTTTTTAAAATATAATTATAGATGTAAGATAAATAAAAATTTTTGTTAATTTAATTTTAATTCCTTACTCAAGAAAATTTAACTTGATAAGTTTTTAAAAATAATAAGAGTATTTTTTAACTTATATAACAATCTAATTTTTCAATATTGATGGAGTCACGTTATAATATAGTAATTTATTACAAATTTAATAAATTTTCTATTTAAACAATTATACAACACTCTTTCAATATTTTTATCTAAATAATAATCTAATTTTACAAACTTGATAGGGTTATAATATAATAATTTATTATGTTCTTTCTAGATTTTTTATTCAAATAATTACACGATAATCTTTTAAAATTTTTGAAGTTATTATTTTTTCATAATTAATTATTTTATAAAATTTATTAATTTTGATTTCAATTGTTTACTTATTAAATTTTTGTAAGACTTATAAAATTCTATCATAATTTAATTTATATTAGATAAAATACCTAATTGAAATAGAAATATATATTTTTTTTAAATTTACAACTAAAATTTTAATTAATTTAATTATTGTTAGGAATAAAATAGAAATAAACCTAATTAAAATAGGAAACATATTTTCAATTAAATTGAAATTATATTTTAATTAATATAATTTTTATTAGAGATAAAATAGAAGCTATCCTAATTAGAATAGAAAATTTATTTTCAATTAAATTAAAATTATATTTTAATTAATTTAATTTAATTTTTATTAGTAAATGACTAAATTATCCAATTTTTATATAATAATGAGTAAAAACCTTTTTGTAATTTTGCTTGTCCCCCCTCCTCTTCGTATATATATATATATTGTGACACCTGTTAAGGATGCCAAGCATACATTGTATGCATGTGACTAACACATAACATAATTATTTATGTCAAATTTTTAATTCACAATTTTACATATGTAACACATATCACACAGCTTCAAGCAATTCACATCTTTCTTTATATTATACATATACAATGCTCTAGCCTTAATACAAGATGTGAAAGTTTACTAAGCATAAGACGCTAAAAAAAAACTGAGGACGACCTCCTGCTAACCCACCTGATACAATTCTAGTGCAATTGATGCAATTGTTCCTTCAAGACAAACTACAGTTCTTATAGTCCTGAAAAATAATGCAGAGGAGTGAGCCTGCAACTCAGTAAATAATAACATAATATTCTATGAAAAATAACACTCTCAAGCATGTAATATTATCAAGTATCAATTCATTCCATGTTTAACCATACATTTATTTAATTATGCATTTATAATATGTATATAGTCATAGTAACATAATATTTTCTTTTGGATGACAATGAACTTGTGAATTATATATAAA
>CATIWM010046044.1:0-10704 GCA_949671775.1 Mallotus repandus
AGATATCATCAAAATACACAACTACAAATTTACCAAGACACTCACGCGAGACATGGTTCATCAATCTCATAAAAGTACTAGGTGCATTTGTAAGCCCAAACGGCATAACTAACCACTCATAAAGACCATATTTAGTCTTAAAAGTCATTTTGCACTCATCCCCAGTTTTCATGCGAATTTGATAATAACCAGAACGCAAATCAATCTTAGTAAACAAACATGCACCATGCAACTCATCAAGCATATCATCTAACCTAGGTATAGGATGACGATATTTTACCATTATTTTGTTGATTGCATGGCAATCCACACACATTCTCCATGTGCCATCCTTCTTTGGAACCAAAATGACTGGAACCGCACAAGGACTTAAGCTCTCACACACATACCCTTTTGACATCAGTTCTTCCACTTGCCTTTGAAGCTCCTTTGCCTTTGATACCAAATGTTAAGAACCCCCAAGGAATAGAACCACAAACTCTAATATATATGAACCTGTGAATTACTAACCTGGAAACCCAAGAACAATTGAATTTCAAATGCCCAAGAATCGCTTAGATCAGATTGCAAAAAAGGTTGATCAAGATTAGAACCTAAAGAAAACTAAGTTCTTTAAACCCTAACCCTTAACATGCCACAAGGATAGATCAATTCCTTGATAAGTGGTTTATGCATTCAACAAGAATTCAAGAATTCAAGCAAACATGCAAAGGGAACAAAACTATTTTTTATTAAAATCCAATCTGATTAAAAACGTATCATAAGGGGTGTTTTTATAACATCCTAACATAAGAAACCCTAATGAAACTATTAAACCCAGCTGCCATATAAGCATAATAACAAATAACATAATTTTGGGCTTAAATAAAAGATTTCAGCCCATATACTAGCCCACATTATTCTTCATGTATTTGGACTTGCAAAACATTAAACAAAGCCCATTCAGTGGTGTCTTCACTTGGGCCAAACCTAGCATAATCAATTGAACTTCCTTGACTAGCCCAATCTTGCATATAGCCAATTAAGGCTTATTGTAGCTTCTTGGACCTTAACCTTGTAATTGGGCCTTGTGGCATGCTTAATGGATCCTTAGCTTTAACTTTGGATTTCTTGTTATCCTCTCCATCAAGCCCATCCTTAGCTTTATCTCTGGAAATGCCACCACCATCTTCCAGCTTGGTCACATCCATATCATTAATCTAGTGCTACAACAACTGGTGCTGACACAAGTGCCTCCTTTAACTAGTCAAAAGCAATTTTATAATCATCAATGAAAATAAAAGGCATATTTTTCAAGCAACTGACAAAGAGGTTTAGTGATTTTTGAAAAATCCTTTATCAAGCATTTGTAGAATCTTGCATGTCCCAAGAAACTTCTTACTCCCTTTGCATTGGTTGGGTATTACAACTTCTCAATAATATCTACTTTAGCTTTATCCACCTCTATCCCTTTGCTTAAAATCTTGAGTCTAAGCACAATGCCTTCTTTAACCATAAAATGACGCTTCTCCCAATTTAAAACTAAATTTGTTTCTTCACACCTGCCAAGCACTCAATCAAGATTTGTTAAACAATTCTCAAAAGATTTTCCATAAATAGAAAAATCATTCATAAATACTTAGATGATTTCTTCAATCAAATCTCCAAAAATAGCCATCATACATCTTTGAAATGTCGCAGGTGCATTACACAAACCAAAAGGCTTCCTTCTATAAGCAAATGTACCATAAGGAAGAGTAAAAGTGGTCTTTTCTTAGTCCTCTGGAGCTATAGCTATTTGGTTGTACCCTGAATAACCATCTAGAAAATAGTAAAATGCATGGCCTAAAATCCTCTCTAGCATCTGATCAATAAATGGAAGTGGATAGTGATCTTTTCTAGTGGCTACATTTAATTTTCTATAATCTATGAAAACTCTCCAACCACCAACAACTTTTGTAGGAATTAAGTCTTCCCTCTCATTCTCTACTATTATCATGCCCCCTTTATTTGGCACACATTGAATTGGACTAACCCATAAACTCTCTGAGATGGGATACATAATTCCTGCATCTAGCAGCTTAAACACTTCTTTCCTAACTACTTCCTACATATTTGGGTTTAACCTCCTCTACCTCTCAATGGTAGTTTTATGCCTATTCTCCATATGTATCTTGTGCATACAATATAAAGGACTAATACTCTTAATGTTTGAAATTTGTCATCCCAAAGCTTGCATTCTCTTTCTCAATAATTGCACTAATGCTCTTTCTTGTTCCTTACTAAGTTTAGATGAAATAATAATAGGTAAAGTTTGATTTTCACCCAAATAAGTGTATCTCAAATGAGATGGTAGTGGTTTCAATTTTAATTAAGGTGGTCTCATAATGGAAGGAGGAATTGGTTTTGAGTTTAAAGGCAATTCAGTTTTATATGTTTGAGAAGAGTGCTTAAAAGACTCTTTCTCTGAAGTTTGTACCTGCAAACACTTCTCAAATTCCTCTAAAACACAAGATTTTGTCAACGTTCCTCGTCGAACTTCATTTACAATGTCATCAACCATATCAATGCGCATGCAATTATCAAGTTTAGGTCAGTGTTTCAAACCTTGGTAAACATCAAACTTATAACTTTCCTCACCCACTCTTAATGTAAAAGTACCTTCAAAGACATCAATGATTACTTTAGTGGTGTACATAAAAGGCATACCCAAGATCAATAGTACCTCTTCATCTTCCTCAAAATCAAGCACAATAAAATCAATTGAGAAAATGAACTTCTCTACTTTTACCAAGACATCCTCTACTATTCCTTCAGGCTTCTTGATTGTCCTTTCTAGAAGTTGCAAGCGTATGTTAGTAGCTCTTGCTTCACATAAGCCAAGTCTCTTGTTAACAAATAAAGGCATTAAATTAATAGAAGCACTTAAATCATAAAGAGCCTTTTGAAAATTTAAATTACCAACAGAACAAGATGTAGTAAGACACCCTAGATGCTTTCTCTTTGAAGGAAGCTTGGTTGAAATGATAGCACTACACTTTTTACTAAGAGTAATGGTTTCAAACTCTTTCAATTTCGTTTTGTTGGAAATAAGCTCCTTAAAAAAATTAGCATATTTAGACATTTGAGCTAGTACTTCAACCAAAGGTATATTAATATATAGCTTTCTAAACATTTCTAAGAATTTTGCAAACTGCTGATCATGATCTTATTTCTTAAGCCTCTAAGGAAATGGAACCAGTGGCTTATATGGCTTGAGTGGTGGTGTTGGAGATTCCTTCATTTTATTATCATCCTGCTCTGCATTTCTCTTTTCAACATGTGCTTTAACATGTTCTTTTTCTTTTTATGCTTCCTTCTCATCTTCATTAGTAGCTATACGTGCACTTTTCTTAGGTGGTTGCAACTCTATACCACTCCTCAATGTGATAGCTTTCAACTGCTCTGTTGGATTCTTTTCAGTATTACTAGGTAGCACCTTTTGATTCCTTAAAGATAGAGAGTTAGCTAACTGTCCCACTTGCACTTCCAAATTATGAACAGAAGAAAAATGGTTTCTGAACGTCAATTTAGTATCCTAATGCAGCAGTTCAAACCTCCTTTCCAATCTCTTAGTAGCTTTATCCCGCTGATTCATTTTAGTTAGCATCATGTCCATGAACTTATCCATTTTACCCTCTAAAAAAGCTATTTCTAAAGGAGACGAATCTTTCTCTTGTTGGACTTGAGATTCCCCTTGATGCTGTTGACCTTTATTTCCTATAAAACTCAATGGTCCTTGAGATCTTCATTGATTGTCACCTTGATTGCTCCATGAATAATTTGGGTGGTTCCTCCAACTGGGATTATAGGTATTTCCCATCACAAGATTTTGTTGTTGTCCCTTGTTGAAATTACCCAAATAAGTCATACTCTCCATAGATAAATCTTGCATTTATTTGTATTCTATGGTAGGATGTCCACTATGGCAAAGCTCACAAGGTGAAACAAGTGAAGATGAAATAGCATTAAGAACCATATTGTCTATTCTCTTCTTCAAAGCATCCAATTTAGCATTCATTATAGTCAATCCATTCACATCCATTGTTGCCCATTTTCTTTGGATAGCTCTTTCATTATACCACAAGCTTTAAGTATTAGCCATTTCTTCAAAATGATCTAAAACGTCTTCTGGTGTCTTGGACATAATAGTCCTACCTGTAGTAACATCAATATTGACTCTGATTGTTGGATTTACACCTTTATAAAAAGATTGAGCTAAATCTCAAGTAGGTATCAAATGTGTAGGACACTGTCTCTGCAAATCTTTTAATCTATCCCAACATTCATAGAAGCTTTCATCCTCCCTCTGATAAAAATAATTAATCTCATTTCTGATATTTAGCACTTTGGCAGGTGGAATATTTATTGAAAAAGGCTATACAAATCTCCTACCATGTGTTGATTGAATTAGATAGTAAGCTAGTAAACCATCTTTTTGCTCTATCATCAAGTAAAAAAGGAAGCAGTATCAATCTGATATCATTTGGTTGTACACCATTCATTCTTGAAGTAGAGCAGTACTCCAAGAATCTAGTCATTTGACCAATAGGATCTTCATGAGGCAAACCATTAAATTGAGAATTCTGAATCATAGCTAGCTTGATCTCAAAATTGTTGGCATAGATGCGCACCCACTGGTGCATGGCTTTGCACTTCGTGGTGCACGACTATGCATTAGTTGTTCATGTAAAATGAAATGTTTAGGATCAGGTATGGTCGTGCACGGCTGTGCATGCCTTTTCATCTTCATTTCATGGAGATGTCAAGCTTTTCTCTTCAAGTTCTAGCATGGATTCCACTTGCATTGATCCAAACTTGAGCATACCTAACCAATTAACACCAAAATACCAAAATTAAACAAAAACAAACAAAAATTAAAAAAAGTTATAAAAACCTCTAAAAATCTAAGTCCTAACGAATTTAACTAATGATGCCAATATTCAAGACTAAAATAGATACTTTAACTCACAATAACTTAACTAATTAGTGCTCAAAATCTACTATTTTTGGAACCGATCATATATCATTTGTAAAAATATAATAATGTATGATATATTTTTTATAGTAAAACAATATCGATGATAAAATGCTTAGAGATGTCCCGTTTGGACCCTTGTATAATGTAAAGTCATATGAATGATACTATGTCAATGGATACAAATTTCACACAATTGGCTGTGGGGAACATCGAACGATGAGCAATAGTGGCATTTGCACTAAAGGATATAGTCATACTACAAATGATATGGAGTATTTTGGTTTGTTGACTGACATACTTGAATTAGAATATTCTCTACTACCAAAAAAATGAATTTTGTTATTTAAATGTAAATGGTTTGATCCAAGTCCTAATGGCACCCGTATTCATGAAAAATATAGACTTGTTGATGTTCACAAAGGTCAAACATTTAATCGTTATGAACCCTTTATTTTGGCATCTCAAGCTGCTTATGTTTATTATATGTATTATCCTTCAACTTAGAGTACATTAAGTGATTGGTTAGTTGTTTGCAATGTCAAAGCAAGACATGTTGTTGATGTCCCATAAATATATACTTCTCTCCAAAAACCATTTCAAAAAGATATTAGATTATATAAAATTGATACTAATGTTCACAAAGCCCCTTTATCTGTTAGGAATAATGTCTATGTTGACATTGATGACATTGGATCATCAAGTAGACAATTAGTGAACTAAGATGAAGATGAAGATGACGAAGTGGAATACAAAGATACAAGAGAAGAGGAAGATGATGAAGACAAATTTGAAGATGAACATGAACATGAAAATGCAGAAACTGTTGACTATTAAGATTATAACTCTGATTAATTATATAACAATAATGTAATTAATTAGCATATAATTATATTTTTATTCATTATGTAGGTATAATACAATATTAAGTGTTAAATTACTTACATTTGTATTAATTATAATTTATTTCATTAATTCAAATATGAATTTTCCACACATATAATAATAATAAAGGATAATGACTCCGTCAGTCCTATAAGTTATATGAAATTTTCAATTAAGTTCTATAAGTTATGAAAGTTTTCAATTAAGTTCATAATTTTTTTTAAAACTTCACTAGTAGTCCTCGACCATCAAAATTAACAGAATCTGTTGACGTGTTAGTCACTTTATAAATGGACATTGGATAAACTTGATGATGTATAAGTAATGTTTCACATGTGGAAAGCACATCAAATGCCAAAACCATATTAAATTTCCACTAAGTATAAAATTAGGGTATTTTTTTGTCTTTCAACATCTAAACATTGCACTTTTTTGTAGTTTATCTTCTGATACAGCAATATAAAGCTGCGCTTTTCTTAAAAAATTATCGTCTTTTTCTTTGTCTTCTCTAGAAAATTCAGTTGATCAATGTGGTCCAAAGAAAACCAATCTAGTTGATTGAAGTGAAGATTATGTATGGTGCTATGACAAAAAGGTATATATTTTAAATTATATTTGGGGAAAATCGATAATAAAATATAATTTCTCAGTAAGTTGAGCCTTGTAAAAATGAGCTGAAGGATAAAGGTTCTATGTTGATTGCTAAGGCAAATGAAGGGGGTCATGGCCAATTGAATGAAGTTGATTTGAGCAATAACCAAATTAGGAAAGTTAAGGCAAGGCTCTTGGCACATGATGTTGTGCTAAAGCCCGGTTTTTAAGTTACTAAATATTAATGGCAATTTCATATCTGATGAAGGAATTGATGAGTTAAAGGATATATTTAAGAATTTACCTGGTGTCCTTAGGCCTTTGGATGAGAATGATCCAGATGGTGAAAATCTTGATGATGAGGCAAAAGAAGAAGATTGAAAATTTTCGATGAAAGAACCAACTGCCCATAAAATTTTTTATAAATAGAATAATGAATGCATTGAAAATTAAATTTTACAATTTACAGAGAATCTACTAAATAGAGGCTTCTTCATTTTCTCAAAATTCTCATCACCAACAGTCAATATAGTGACCCCATGGCCAGAACCCAAAAGCTCTTTTGCGAAATAAAACCCAATAACAACATGACCACCACTATTAGTATTAACTATAAGGACCTTTTTATTACCTGAAGCACTGGCCTTAACAGTAAAGGTAGAGGCAGAGAAGCGCCTTAACATTTTGGGTATGGCAAAGATGTTGGAGATATAGAGATAAAAGAAGATAGAGGAGAAGAAGATGAAGAAGAGAGGCATGAAGAGGGTACAAGAGACAATGAAGAAAGTTTGGAGGAGGGTGGAGAAGAGAAGAGGATAGAGGATGATGATGATGGAGCAAGAGTAGCCATTGATGACTACTTATGTACCTTAGATCGTTTTAGAACTAGTAGTTTTTAAAAGCTAATTTTGAATTCTAACTTCAAACTAAAACTCTTTTTTTTTTTTGAAAAAAAATAGCTAATAAATTATGTATCTTGAACGTGTCAAACATAACATGCACGTCATCAAGTTAATATTAGGAGATTTTCAAAGTGTCTGACATGTCACCTAGTTCTGTTAATTTTAACGGTTGAGGACTAATGATGAAGTTTTTAAAAAGTTTATGAACTCAATTGAAAACTTTCTAACTTATAAGACTTAATTGAAATTTTCATATAACTTATAGGACTAATGGAGTCATTATCTATAATAATAATAATAATAATAATAATAATAATAATAATAATAATAATAATATTATTATTATTATTATTATTATTATGTATTCCTCATTTTTGTTATATATTCATTAAACAAATTTATTTTTTTTATTTCTTTTACTTTCGTGACGGATAAACGATAACAATAAATGTTATTAATATGTAAATTTAACAATGGATAGCATCATTGTTTACAATTCGTCTTCAATTAATGATGAAAATAAGATGTTCCAGGATAAAAAGACAACGACGAATTTAATTCTATTGTTAATGTTATCTGCTGCTAATCCGTAGTTAAATTTTACGACGGATAATAGATTCCATCGCAAATTAAATTAGCGATCATAATTTTAAGTACCGACTTTATTCATCGCTAATTCATTGCTAATTAAATTTGCCAACAGATTTGTCTGTCGCTAATCATCATCTATGTTTTTTAGTATTTTATGATATTAAAAAAATAATAAATTCAATTCCTTAACACAAAATAATTAAAATTTAAAAGAAAAAAGAAAAAGGATAATGATGCATTTAAAAAAAAATAAGAATAATGATACATGTCACTACAAGCGACATTTGTAGTTCATCATCCATTGCTGATCCATATAAAACAAAGCTTTTTGGTGATTTTTTATTTTCATTTTTATACTTTTTGGAGAATGATAAATGTCAATAGCAGTGATATCAATAGACACTAAAAGATTTTTTTTTTTTTGTTAAAATTACATATATGATCCATATACAGGGGACATGCAAATGGAAAGGGAAGTTATAAAAGGAATTTCACTCCCCATAAACATTACTATTTATATAGCTACTAACTACATAAATCATTATCCACTTTTTTACCCGCCTATTAAATTGGGAGGAAAAAATATAATTACACGGCTGGCTAGCGACATCTACCTTTACCTAAAGAAAAAACTCTTAAACCGTTATTAGATGCTTGGTTCATTCATTTGGTATTGGAAACTATTTAAAAGCCAGAAGCTGCTTTGTACTCGGACACACATAAGTTCAGTCCACAAGCACTTTCATTCTAACCTTGACCTGCATCCATGCAAGCAAATTTGGAGTTACTGGAAAATATCTAACAAGGATGCCTATCCCCACATTTGCACATTCACTGACAATAAGAACATTAGGAGTTTATTGAACTTGTACCCCATAGATATACATACATATATATAGCTAGGAAAAGGAACAATTTCATTTCATTTCAATCCTGTTCAGACAAATCCTAAAATTGCTACATTATTGTATCTATGAAAAGGCAATATGATATGTGCGGGTAAACTAAATTGAGTCAATAATAAGGATGTCATATCCCACAAACGTTCACTTACAAGTAGGATCACTAGCAGTTTATTGCTCACTTGTCAACCCTTTATTATCAAATCCTTCTCTGCCCATGAAATTTCATCAAATGGGTTCGTACATACTCTATGTACACATTATACTTTTTTTTTCCCTATATTTTGATGTTGGCCCTGTAAGAGTTTGGTTATTTCCTGTTATTTTTTTCTTATATCTTTTGAAATAAATATAAAATTTTATTTAAGCCTCTCTCAAATTAATTTTTGACCCCATAAGTTTTCCTTCACTGGGTTTATTATCACAGGGTTTATTATCGCAATATCGTATGCGATTCGAACATTGATCGTACACACATGTGCATCTTCGTATTTAGCAAGTTCAATCTTGGTAAAAGCACAGACTTCGGTGAGTACTGGAGATGAATAGAAGGTTCCTGGTGTGAATAATGATGATGGAGGTCATGACCCATATTGTTTTACAGTTTGCTAATTCGAGGGGTTAGATGCACATGTACTATTCAAATTTTAACATTGTTAGCATTTGGATATTGAATTTCATTTTGTCTCTTTTTAGTCACCAAATTTTAATTTAGATTTCACTTGTTAATTATTTGGTAAAGTTTTGATGACGTGACAATCAGGAAAAAAAAATTCACAAGGTAAATTATACAAAAAAAAATTCATGAATTTTAGAATTTTTGATAAATTCTTCTTTCTAATTTTGCCAATATCCATTAACTAGCTTTTAAATTTTTCCGATTCGAAACACCGGCTAAAAATTCAGCCAAATTTTACTAACGAATAATATGTGTGGTCTATGTAAAAGTCATGTCAAAACACATCATTTTGATTATTTTAAAAAAATATATGACCTTTTAACTTTTTTTTTTTACAATTTAAACACAACCTATTAATTTTGATAAAATTAAAATATAAATTTTTTGTTTAATTTGTAATTTTTCTATTTATACATGTAAATGAATATCTAAATAATGGGAATTTAAAATTATTTTTTAATTAAATAAATTATAATTTTTATTATTGGTTTTTAAGTAATAAAAATTTGATTGATACATTCAAATTTATATGGACTTATTTTCTTTAGTTTGAGTTAAATTATTATTTTGAAAATCATTTTATTAAAATTATTTTAAATATTTATATTATATATAAAAACTGAAAATAAGAAAAACTTTTTAAAAAAGTTTACTATTTATTCATTTAAAATAAATAAAACTGTTACAAATCAAAATAAAATATTAATTAATTACTATAAATCATAAATGTATCTATAAAAGGAAAAAGTAAGATTTGATTTCAATAAAATGAATAGATAATTAATTATTTTATTTATAATTCAATTAAAAATTTATTTAAATGTATTGTCACGACCTGAACTCTCAAAGGTATGTGAGCGGCATTAAGGAATGAGAAAGTAATAAGCTTTCGAAACCCGTAGTAAGCCTAAAAAATTTTATTACATAAATAAAACTAACTTTAAAATTCTAAGGAAAATCCAGTAGAGTTTTTTCTATATCGAGACAAAACCAAAACCTATAAAAGAGCAAATACACTCCCAATAACATATACTCAACCACCACAACTCCACTAGTTCCTGCTACTCTTCTCCTTTCTGCGCAGGACCACTTACTTCCCCCTTTTTAAGGAAAATGGACACCCAAGTATCCATTTGTCCATGGTCCCTTCTTTTAACA
>CATIWM010046069.1:0-11821 GCA_949671775.1 Mallotus repandus
TCTACTTCAAGGTGTAGATTAAACCTTTTAAAGCTTAAACCAAAGCTACTCAAGTGTTTTCCCAAGGCTCACACTCAAACCTAAGTGTTTTCACAAGGCTCACACTCTAACCCAAGTGTTTTCAATGGCTCACACTCAAACTCACTTGCTAAGAACAATCCTCTTAGCTTACAAGTGAATAAAACCCTAACCTAAGTCACACAATCTCACTATTGAGCTATTGAATGACGATTTTAAACACTCACCAACCCACACACAAGAACACTCTTAAGATAAAAGAGATTACATAGAGTTAAAGATTAAGAACTTGGGTGGTTGAAGACTTAATTAAAGATTGAATGCTTAAAGATAGTTCTAAACTTGTTTGCTCAACTTCCTCTTACTTCTCCAGCTGAAAAATGACTTGTATTTATATCCTCATAGAAGAAAAAAGTTGTTGGAGATGCACTAAATGCAAATAGAGCCGTTGAAACCACCAAAAAATGTAACAGGTCTACGACCGTGTCATGATCATGAAGAATTCGTCATGATCATGACAATTAGAGGGCGCCAAGATAGAATTTTGAATTTTTGCGCTTTATGATCATGACTTTGGTGGTGACGATCCATCATGATCATGACACTAGTTGTGACTGCTCTCAGGAACTTTTCCAAAAATGCAAATTTAATTTTTGTAATTTTGCTAGAATTTTTTTTTATGATGATTGGAATTCACTTGTGACCACATATAATGAAGATTTCCATCATTTTCCACCAAATTCTTCTTTCGCTTTTGCCATAAAAAATTTGATATTTAATTTTGCCCTTTGTCACAGTCATGATGCATTAATCACTGCTTGTGCCACATCTGATTGTTGCAATTTTAACTGAGCTGAATATAAAAACTCAAATACAAAAGTTAAATATAATTTTATTTAATTAGTTGTGACCATAAAAAAAAAATTATTTTACCCCTCAAGGTTCAATATGTGTTTAACCTCCTAGAAACACTAATTTACATGTAATCTGCTTAGTGCTGAAGAATGCCTTAAACTTGAGGCATGTTGTTCAATTTCTATACGTCGTGCATTTAGCGAATCTACTCAGCAATAATTCATCAAAATTGAGCCATAGCAATTACGAATGCGACCATGTCCAACATTCCATCTTTAGTCTTTACTTGCAAAAATGGGCCTCAATGAAACCAAAACCCAATGTTTTCTTCTATGATAATACAAAAACGGATTGAAGGTTTCTTGAGAATTTCTTTGACTGTTTCAGTGAAATTATTTATCAATTTTTTCTTTTTATGACAATAGAAAAATAGATCGAAGTTTTCTTGAGAATTTGTTTGACCATTTCAGTGAATTATTCATCAATTTTTTTTTATTAATGAGGAGATCAAACTATTTAAATATTAACAAATTGTAAATCAATGACGACAAATTTTGAATTATATACTTTATAATGTTAAAGTTAAATTACCACTAGATCACTACTCTCTAGTCGACATTATTTATTAGTTATCACATCATTTTTTGGCCGATTACAATTAGGAGAGGAGAGGGTGAGAGAGGACTTGATATTGAATCTCCCACTGTATCCATAAGAGCTTGGCCATCAGATTAAAACTATCCAAATTCACATGAATACATAATAATTTTGATGGAGTTATTGCAAAAGAATAATTTATCTTCTAATTGTTGATTTTTTCTTTTACTACAAGAAAAATGGTGTTTTAGAACGGCAAAATCCGTTACAAAATACGATTTTAACGCATTTATAACGGAAACTTTCTTTTCAGTTTTGATGGTTACAAATATTTTATAACGGATCAAAATAATTTGTCACAAAATTTTTAACCGATTTGTAACGGCCTTACCGTTACTAATTTGTAATGGAAATACAATATATTGCAACTTGGTAACTGGTTAATAAAGGGTCAAAGGGGAAAAATCCGTTACAAATTTGTAACAGATATGTCTGTTGCAAAATTAGTAACAAATTGTTGTCGTTCCAAATTTTGCAACAGACTTGAATTGTTACAAATTTGTAACAGTTTACTGGTGACAAATCCGTTACTTTTTTGTAATGAAGCATTAATTTGTTACTATTTAAAAAAAAATTGTAATAGATAATCAGTTACAAATTTGTAAAGAAATTGTAATAGAGCCCTGACAATTTGTTATAATTATTATTATTATTATTATTATTATTATTATTATTATTATTATTGGATAATAAAGAAAAATTATATTATATTAAAATTTTAAAATAAATAAATCATACAATAATATTTGAGAATTTGTAATTGTATAATACAATACATTTTAATTATAAATGAAAAAATTGGCACCTAAAATGTTGGATTCAGCGGATGTTTAGTGTTGTGTTATTGACCTCTCAACATTGACATCAGCAATTGTATTTGCTAGGGCATTTTCTCTTACTATTAGATATCTCCTCTTACTTTTTGGCGATACTCTTGGCGCATAAAAAATTTTCTCTTTTTTCTTTGTTTATCACATAACAATATTTCAAATATTCAATATATAAATATATATATTGAGTTATAAATAGAAAACATAAAGGACTAAATTAATTATTATATAGTAGTACTAAAAAAATAAATTGGACGTTTGTCCTTTGGAGGAGGAAAAAAAAAGAAAAGCTTTGTCACCTAGCTAACTTGAATAAATAAAAAATGATACAATCTTTTATTGCTACAAAATAATCAAATTAATAACAAAGAAATCATGTAGGAAAATCGCCAAATCAAATAATAAAAATAAAATAAAATACATTTTATAAATGGAATTAAATTACTTTGGCATAAGAGAAAATGTTCAAATATGATCATAATATTTTGGCCAATTCTCATATAAACATTTAATATTTTTCAAGGTCCATTTATATCCCTCATGTCATCAATTTTGGTATATTAACCTCACTGTTTATATTGCTTATGTAGCTTATGTGTGGGATCCGTTTAATTATTAAAGAAACATTAAAATTGAAAAGTGAAAGCAAAATTTTATCTTCATCGTTTTCTTCTTATCACAACCTCAATTCCCAATTTCAAAAACATAAAAACTCTTTCTTTTATGGGAGCAAGTCATAATTACATCTCAACCTTAAATTTGGATATCTTATGCTTAGCGATGAATTCTTTAGTCCAAGTTGCAGATACTCTTGTTATTCTCTTCGACGTCGTGTAGTTGACGTAGTGAAGTCTGAATCTCAATGGATAATCTTGAGTCCGCTCAAAATTATCAAGAAAAGACTGCACAAAATAGGCCGAATGCTTACTTTCACCCCTGAACTTTACCCTTTTAGTCTATAGCACTCTCCAACTTTTATTGTAACCCATCAAACTTTTAAACTTTAATTTTGGACCACTTTGACATTTAAAATACAAAAAATTGACGTGCGAGAAACAAATGGAAATTTGAAGTACTAAAGTTTAAAAAAAACTTATGTGGCATTAAAATAGTGAAAAAGTAAAAAAATATAAATTTATAAATTAATTATAAAAAAAAACCAAACAAACTCTATCTTTTCCCATCCTTCTCATCACCTGAAGCCTAACACCACCACCAACACTTTAGTTCCTCCTCTTGTTTCACCACCACTACACCTTCTTTGACTAATAGCCTTCTTCCGTCGCTATTGCCTTGGAGTCATCTTCATCCAATTCAACTGTTTCTCCTTCTTATTCTAGTTCTTCTTCAAGATACCTTCAACAGTCGGCTGCTTTTGGTGGGTGCTGCTTTTTCCTTTCTGGGTTTTTGAGATTTTAAAGTTTAGTTCTTTTTCAAAAATTATACCAGTGTGAATTTTTTTTAAATTTTTTGATGGATTAATTTTTGGGATCTGACCTATGTTTGTTCAGCAAAAGAAAATGTTGAGGCTATATGTCAGTTCTTCAATGCTATAGGGAAGTAGCTTGATGAGAGTCCAAAGTCACAGCATATAAATGATATGTACTTCAATAGATTGATGGAACTATCATCAAACTGAAAACTTGCTCTTCGACTAAGGTTCATGATTCGTGATGTCCTTGATCTATGTTCAAATAATTGGGTTCCCAGATGTGAAGAGGTGGGCTTTTGTTCTATCTATTTTGTTTTGTGGTTAGATGTCACATATTGGAAGGTGTTAATACCTTCAGCTTGCAGCGTTTGGGAACAAAAATTATGTTCATCCACATAGAGGCAAATAAGGTTGCTGACGGGCTAGCCAAATCCCAAGCTCTAAACCAGTCAAGGGTGATCCTCAATGGTGACGAACCCAGTAGCACTGGGTAGTTTTGCTCTTATTGCTGTCATCATTTGTTTTTTTATTCCTTTCAGTTGTTTGTTTTTGTACTAGTCTGTTTTGTTGGTTTTTGTTTTAGCTCTCCAGTGGTTGCTATAGAAGTAACCTTAAGGCGACAGACTCAGTTTTGGTTTGAATTTTGTATCCTTTCCTCCAGCTATAGCTGTTGTCTTCCCCACGTTTTTTCCTGTTTAAAATGGGAATTTCCAAAAAAAAAAATTAATACTTTCATTTATGCAGGTCAAAGCCAATACTATCACTGAAATACATTCTGAAGCAGAAAAAAATCTTGGATTGCGTCCAGGTGCTGCCTCAAGTATTAGATGGTGAATCTGAGGATAGAGCTTGAAGATGGTGTAATTGAAACAAAAGTTTCAAACTTTATTTATTATAGTCTTTTATATTTATGCACTTTATTTTATGATTTTTTTCTATCTTTTTATGAATACACATCAGCATAGTTTGATCATTCACGCGCATAAAGGAAACTGAAGACACGCACAAGTCTACTCTGACAATAGATGAGTTAAATAGAATAAAAATAATATTTACAGAGGTGAAAGAGGTCTAAAATTAAAGTTTAAAAGTTTGATAGGTTATAATAAAAGTTGGAGAGTGCTCTAGACCAAAAGGATAAAGTTTAGGGGGTGAAAATAAACATTCGATCGCTCAAAATATCCTGTCACATCTGCTCCTTTCCTGGTATCATATTGCAAAAAACATGAGAAGAAATAAGCCAATCTTAGTTGCCATTTCTTTAGTTGTAGTAAATGGCCATAAGCCCACAAGTCTACACTAATTATTTGAGTTAGAAATAAATGTAATTCTGATGTAAACTCACTTTATTGCAGTAGAAAATGCATCCAAATAGCCAACCATGTATGCTATATTTTTTGAATCATGGAGAAATTCTTCAATGTTGAGCTTTGGATTGTCGACTTCAGCATAGCCTACATGTCCCATTGCACTTCAGTGAGAAATCAAAAACAAATTGTCATTAAAAGGGCTCCGGTTTCTGTGCTTACCATTTTCTGTAATGAACATTATTGTATCTCTCTTTGATATAGGTAACTATCCTCTCCATTTATTAGGGGGTATATATATTGCCAATCCAATTCAATTGCATCACCATTCTTTAAAAATTTGGGTAATTTAATTGACTTCACCCATTCTAAAAGGGAAGAAGCTCGTTCAAGTTGAGGCCGACTATAATGATCAACACCAGTAACATGATATTCTGGTTCTGTGGTGATGGTGTTATATCAACAGTTTCGATAACTAAAACTAAATTTTAAGCATGTTCGTCGCGGATCCGCCTAGTAAGTTGAATATCCTTGGGTATAATGGTTGCCCTTTTGCTATGGATAGCGCAAAGGTTGGTGTCCTCGAATAGACCCAACAGATATGCTTCTGCTGCCTCTTGAAGTGCAACAACTGTGTGGCAATGGAACCTCAAGTCTGTCTTGAAATCCTATGCAATTTCACGAATAAGAAGCTGGAAGGGCAACTTGCGGATCAAAAGTTTTATGCTCTTCTAATACTTAAGAATTTCACAAAGAGCAACAGTTTCAGGATGGTAACAATGACGCTTCTTGACACCACCAGTTCTAGGTGCAGATTTCCTTGTAGCCTTTATGGCGAGCTGCTTTCTTAGAGCATCATATTTGCAAGCGGTTTGCTTCGTACGAGCAATTAGGGATTTATTTTTTGAGGCAGTAAAATTACTAATAAAAATAAGGTTTTCCTTTTTTATTTTCAATCTCTTTTTTAATATAATTAACCGGGTCTTACACACAAGCCACATAAGCATTATAAACGATGAGGTTAACAGTGTTTAGCATATGTGTTTTAATGTACTAAATTTGATGACATGAGGGACATAAATGGACCTCAAAAAACATTAAGTGCTTATGTGAGAATTGACTTAAACATTAGGGTCATATTTGGACCTTTCCCCTTGGCATAGTATTGCCCTCGCTTTTAGCCTAATAGGTAGAATGGGATGTTAAGGATTCAAGAGCGAAATTTAGTCTCGTTCTCTGAGAGGTTAGTGAGTTCTTTATAGATTTTCATAAATCTTGAAGAGATAGTCAGTAATTTAATACCTAGTTTTAGTCTCCACATCCACACTCTTATTTCGATCTCTCTCTGGTAATAGTGCAGATGGATGGCACAAGATTAAACGTTAGCTTGAGCTCCTCTATCATTAGAATTCACCAACGCACCAGAGAAAGCGCTATATGGCCAGAAGGAAACACTGGTTGGGAAAATACTCTCAACCAAAAAGTTTTCTACAACGTCAGTTTCATAAGTCATCACACAAATTTAGATGACCCCAAACCTAGTCCAAGTTAAGGAACTGAGCAAGAAAAAGAGAGGGTGAAGGGAGGTAGGCCGTGGGCAATTAATTGAAATCTTTTAGTTTTGAAAGAATGAAAGCTCAACCTTATGGAGAAGGAGCTGGATTTCAATCATGAAAACTTCTGGGTGCATATCCATTGGCTTCTATTAGCTCAAATGTCTAAGGAAAATGCAGAGGTAATTGCAAATAATATTTTTGCTGGTTTAGCTTCCCTTGATAATGTAGTTTGTGTAGATGATGATTGGGAACCAGTCTTAAGGATGCAAGTTAAAGTTGATTTACGCAACCCTCTCCCGAAGGAATTTATCAACCGAAGAGAAGGAAAGGAGCAATATGTGTTTTTACCATACGAGAGACTTCCTTCTATTTGTTCTCTTTGTGGTTTATTTGATCATATGATTGGTAATTGTTATAATGTAACTACCGTGGGAGACCAAACTGACATAGTCAGTGACAATCTCGATTGTGGCCCATGGCTAAGAGCTATGCCAGCGAGGAAGCCGAAACTAGGTAGAAATCCATATTGGAATAATGAGGTAGGATACAAGCTGAAACAAGCCTATCTTCTGAAATTGCAGGTGAACAGGCGGAACTAGCTACATCTAGGCAAAAGGGCGGTGGTAGGTTACCATGACGACAATGCTCAAGTTGGAAAAGGAAGACTTCAGGAACCTATGTTGTTAGACTCTGAAAAGTTTAGCCTTAGTAGAGAAAGAAGTTCGAACAAGAAGGACAAGATCAATCCTAACACAAACATCTCACCTAAGCTTACAGAGGTAAAGGGCGGTGTGTCTACAAAGGATAAAGAGATCTCTAAGCTAGATAAGGAAGATTATCTGACAGCAGTCGGAAGTGTTATATCACGTGAAGCTATTGCCCTTAGAGCAAAGAGAGCAAGGTCGGGCAGTGATGATTTAGCTCTCAAGCTGCCCTTGATACAGCTTATGAGACCTTTGGAAGTGATTGGAGCAAAGACTTAGACTAATTCTTTTACAAGGAGAACTAAGACAATAAAGACTTACAAATTGAGAAATCTTGCCAGAGGCCGACCCACTCAAGATGACACCAACTAGGAAATTGGGCACTTTAAGGCCTATAATGTTTGTCTACTCCCTCACCACAGTTTGGAGGCTGCTAAGCCTCAAGGCGAGGGTGCTTCCCTCACTTAGTCATATTATCTCTTTTTGTATGCAGTCATCTTTTGCTTAGGGTTTTAGTTTTAGGACTGCTGCACTTTGTTTATTTTATTTTGTTAGTTTTTTCCTTGTTAAGCCTTAGTTTTATTAGAAACTAGATGAGTTTGGCGTCTGAGTTTCTTTTAGAGACTGTATAGTGGTAACTACTGTAGTTATCCCTTTAGGCTAAGAGTTGTTTATCAATGACTCTTATTTTGGTTCGAAATTCTTTAGAACTCGCTTCTTTGTAGTGTCTCAATTTTTTTGCAATGCAATGATCAATTTCCCAAAAAAAAGAATGGGGTGTTACATAACATAACATCATGTAACTGGTGTACAACCATTTAGAAGACCAAGTAAATGTGTATGAATTTTATCTATATACAATATATAAAAGTTGAGTACAATGAATTTGCCACGTCATCTTGATTGTGCCATGTGGCACTTTGTAAGCTGCAGAGGTGCCCTGCATTCTTTTTCCATTCTGCTATTTTTTGCTTTTCATTTTCTGTGGATTTATTTTAGTTACGGGTTATAGGCAGCTTTACTTCCATTTTGCTAAAGAAAGTGAAGCGTTACATTCCTTTCTGCTCTCCTTCCATTTTGCTTTATTTTTTTCCTTATTCCTCTTTTTTTTTCTTCTTTTAACTCTTTTAACCATGCCCAAATTGTTTCCTTTTGTTTCTTTTTTCTTTCTTTTTTTTCATTTTAAACTAATTAACCATTACAGAAAATAAGAAACATACTTCTTTTCACCGTTGTTTCGTACGTACAAACATGGAAAATCATTCATTGCATAAGGGTCCCTTTTGCCTCTTTTGATTTCTGGTAATATAACAAGGTTTTGGACAACTGAATATGGCTTGCTAGTTTTTTTTTTTAATGAAAATAAGTAAATTTTGTTTTTGTTTTACGGTACTGGAAGTACTAACAATTCGATGATGAATTGGCAATATGAATTGCTTGTACAAGAGAGTTTTCTTGATGTGTGTGCCCTCTTTTATGGTAAGATTACCACAACTGAGATGCTCGAGTCATGATATAATTTGATGTTATTGTGGATAAAATCTCATTACATTACAACTTAATGGTTGTCTTCATACAATGTCTGTTTGATTGAATGCTATGTGTAACTACAAGAGATTTGTAGCAAAATTTTTAGTTATACCATTGCTATTACTATGTTGGTGTTTATTTTATTTGCACACCTTGATGATTTTCATAAGCGATTTTGAAGTTTCCATAGTTTTTGCTTTACTCTTATTATGTAGGATATGAGAAGGGATCTAGGCATCTCAAGTTTTGAAGGAAAGATAGAGGTGAAAGATATGGAGGTAACCAACTCACTGCCATTTTTCTATCAAAATAGGAGGCTTAGTATTTTGGTCTGAATTTGAGGTTAATTCGCTTAATACTGCTTTTACATCCATAGATTAATAAGAAATATGAAAAGTACAATAATACGAAGCTTAAATTTTCTACCAGATAGGTATTCCATTACTCCATGTTCATTTTTGTTGTTTATTATCATCACTAAAGTTTAAAATATTATTGTCTCCTGTCTACAGATGAGATCGGCAGATGAGGGGAAGACTACCTTCTATCATTGTCCTAAATGCATTCATACGTTTACTGAGAATTGAGTTTATATATGGAAGCTTACAGGATCTACCTAAGACATAGGTCAGTGTGGGATAGTTGAAGGATTTCATTCTCTTAAAGTTTGTTCAATTTTGTGAGTGACACCGAACCATGAATTGGTTAAATGAAATTATCAAATTTTGCTTGATGAATAAGTTCAATACATGGGGGAAGTTAGTAGAATTACCACAGTTGATGCTTTCATAGATACACTAAAGTAACTCTTAATCTTATATAATCTTTTGTCCTATTTTTTAATGGAATTCTTTTATTCGCATAGTTGTTAATTGCAAGTTGTGTCATCAAATTTTTTGTACCCTTGCATGTTTTTAAGGCTGTAATTGCTTCACCATCATATCCTGTTTATGTAGCTGCAAAAAAGATGCAGGATTTGATAATTTAGTTATCATTGTGACAGGGAACAAAATTCAGGGATAATCACGTAATATTCTTTACTTGAAATGCCTTTCTTGAATAATGTATCTATTGAAGAATGATAAAAATTAAAAGATGAATGTTATCCCACATTGTTTTGTTGTAGAAATTGGAGGAGTCCTCAGACTATAAAAGGACTCCTTCCCCTCCTTTGTTAAGTGTGTTAATCACCACTTGTATTTGATGTACTATTGAAAACTATTAGCTATACTAGTAGATAATTTATGAGAAATTCTCTTGGATGTACTTGAGCTTTTGGGTATGTGTGAGAGTTAAATATTTTGTAGTGTGGTTGTAATAATTTTTCATATGGTGAATATTTTTTTCTTGGTTGTCTTTTGACAACACTTGTGATTTTTTTCCATTTTGGAGTTTTCCACGTTAAATTATTATGTATTTCTCTCTTTTATTTTTCAAGTATTTTTGTTCAAGTTGTGATCTAAAGATGTGAAGTGATTTGTTGGATTGTTAAAGGTCAATTTTTTCTAACAACTGGTATCAGAGAATTTCTTTTAAATTCTGTGGTTGCGGCTTTGTTCGATCTTCTACATCAGAAAAAAGTTTTTAGAAATTATTGTAATCCAACTGGAGGTCTTTAAATATGATATTTTGTTTATTGAGTGTGGTCTATGTACTTCACAAAACCTTTGACTATAAATCACAATTTGTTGAAAGTGACAAAATAATACAAAATATGCAATACATATAGAAATTTTTACCATTCCATCATTCAATAATTGCTTAATAATTATCACAAAAAAAAAATCCTACACAATTGTCTCCATAAAAAATATTTATTCCAACATATTATTATATAACATTATTTCATATTTTCAAAAATTAATATTATAAAAATTAATTTTTCGCGTAACGCGCGAGCTACCGACTAATTAGGTGTTGAAGGAAGATTGCATACCTCTTTTGTATTCCTTGCGCGAAGGAGCTACGATCTTTCTTGGGGCCTCCTTTCAAATTTACACCTCAAAAAAAAAAAAATTACACCTCAAATGAAAAACTTTATAAGGAAATAAAGTGCCAAAAATTAGAGATAACGTTAAGATATGCTTAATCGAAACTCAGTGACATGTAGCTTGTAGTTTTGCAGGCTGGCACATGACTAATTTTGCCACTTATAGGGAGGAGATGATATTGATAAACACTACTGACCAATTGGAGATGTGAAATTATTTCTTAAATATATTATTGGGACCAATCATCATATATTTTTGCACCCTTTTCTTTTTGTTACTAATACTTTTTTAACATTATATATATATATATATATAATTAAATAAAAATATGTTCATTTTAATCACTCATTAAATATTTATATTTATATCTATGTATAATATATAATACTGAGTATTTAAATTTTTATGCCATGTGGCACTTTCTGGCTTCCACATCTCTTCTAAGACTTTGGCTCAGTCCGGCTTTTGTTTATTAGCCACGTATCTCCTTTCATTTCTCCTTTCGGTTTTTCTTCAATCGACGCCTTGTCTATTGATAACTGAAGAAAAAATGGAAGCCTCTTCATTGCAGTGTCTGCTTACTCTCTCTCGCTTCCTTTTCTTTTTCGTTTTTTTTGTTTTCCCAATTCTCAATTCTCAATTCTCAATTTCATTTTTGCCTGAGAGATCATCAATCAATAAAAACCCAAAAGCTTTATCCGTCCAAGCTAACAAAACTCCATTTTCTTCCTGGCGATTCTTCTCTATTTTGTGGTTTTCTCTGCTGCCTCTGGTTCAAGTGACCCCCTATTTGGGATGACGTGAGACAAGAAGCCAAGTTGGAGGTAGATACCCACTTCGTTTTTTATTCAAAAAGTGATGGTTTTGTTTCTAGGTTAGTGATGTTTGATTGTGAAAATATTTGCCTATTTCCTTTCCCCGACGATTCTTCTCGGTTTTGT
>CATIWM010046094.1:0-13996 GCA_949671775.1 Mallotus repandus
AGGTGGATTCTGTTGGTTTCTATTATCATCAGAAGGATTCTTGCTCTTATTGCTACTCCATTGAAGTACCTTGGCTATGCTATTGATTTTTTCCTCAACCTCGTTTTTCAGAATGGTGGATTATCTGGCATACTCAATAATATTCTCCATGGTATATGCCCTTCCCACTCACATCTTCACCATTCAAGATTTTCTTTGGTTTGATGTTATATAGTACTGTAGTTTATAGTAAAAAAGAAAGACCTAAAATTTAAATTATAACTTTTATCATAAGTATATTTGTTAATTATATATATTTCAATTTTTTGGTACACAAATATTTATTTTTTTTTAAACTGAAAAGAAGAAAACAATAATTGAACTCTTAACTTATTGATGCTTTAATAGAGTTGCACCATTATTCTATTCAACCATTGACTATTATGTTTTTAAGTCTCCGTTCATGTAAAATATATTTTTTTTAAAAAAACTGATTTGTGTCTTTAATTTGAGCTTTTCAACAAAAAAAAAAAAAGTGTTTTGTGGGAAAAAGATTATTCGCCCCTAAAAGCTAAAGTTTTTGTCATCTGAACTTTTAGGAATGAAATAAAAAAAATACCACATAATCGTCGCTATAACAAAGCTTTAATAAAACTTTTTCTAATTCATGGCTCAATTTTTGCCATAGCTAGAATGATTTAATAAATTTAATTTCTCCCAAAAGAATCGGATTAAACTGTATTAATTATATTAGTATTTATTGGGTTAAAGTCATTTATTTTACACTAATAATTCAATAACGAAAAAATGTTTGTTGCTAAAACAGTTATTGATTCCAAAACTTGCAGGAAAACTGAAGATACCAACAAGAGGCTCAGAAAATTTTATAAGCACAATTGGACAATTAGATGGGCGAATAGACTTGTTCAGAAGTCCAATCTTGGCTGAGAATGTAGATGATAAAGTGTCTAATGATGCAAACATAAGATCAGAAATGAGGAACAAATATTTAATGGACCTTTGCATCATGGCGGCTAAGCTTGTTTATGAGAATGAAAACGTTGTTAAAAATGTTGTTAATAGTCATTGGAAGGCAAGTTTTAATATACAATTTTCTTGAATTCTTTTGCTATCTTCTTTAGTCTTATGTGACATGCATTTACTGATACATATTAATCTTGTCAAGCATTTACTGATACATATTAATCTTGTCAAGCATTTACTGATACATATTAATCTTGTCAAGAACAGATGCATTTTGAGGCCTTCTACAATTGCTGGAATGGTGAGAATATACAGACTCTAAACATACCTAATTCTTATATTTTGTTGCTTTTGATAATGGGTTTTAATAACATGTTTTAATTTGTATTTTTGGTGAACAGAAAATCAAAAGCAAAGCAATACCCAAGTGTTCATGTTCACTGACAAGCCTAAAGATGCAAACTTGATAGTGGTTAGCTTTAGAGGAACAGAACCTTTTAATGCAGAAGATTGGAGCACTGATTTTGATTTCTCTTGGTATGAGATCCCAAAAGTTGGAAAGGTCCATGTCGGATTCTTAGAAGCTTTAGGTTTGGGCTCCAGAAGTGATGCTACCAGTTTCCAAGCTCACCTTCAGAGAAAACATGCAACAGGTTTATTCCATTTACATGGCGATCATTCTGAAGCTACAATGCTAGAATGGGCAAAGAAGAGTGCTTACTATGCTGTGTTGATGAAGCTTAAGACCTTACTAAAAGATCACAAGCATGCAAAATTTGTAGTCACAGGACACAGCTTAGGTGGAGCACTTGCTATATTGTTCCCATCAGTGCTGGTGATACAGGAGGAGACTGAGGTGATGCACAGATTGTTGAATATATACACATTTGGGCAGCCACGGGTTGGCGACGCGCAGCTCGGAAAATTCATGGAATCCCACTTGAACTATCCTGTTACTAGATACTTCAGGGTAGTTTATTGCAACGACATGGTGCCTAGAGTGCCTTTTGATGACAAGATCTTCGCCTTCAAGCATTTCGGAACATGTCTTTACTATGACAGCCGCTACTTTGGCCGAGTATGTAGTGTACCTATTACGTTTCTATTTTCAAGTCTTTTTACTATCTTTATGACAACAGATTGATCTTTGTTTCTCTTCTTTATCGTGTCTGTTTTTGCAGTTTATGGACGAGGAACCGAACAGAAACTACTTTGGATTGAAACATATAATTCCAATGCGCCTTAATGCAACGTGGGAGCTGCTTAGGAGTTTTGTGATAAGCCATACACATGGACCAGAGTACCGGGAGAGTTGGTTCAGCACATCTATCAGGGTAATGGGACTGGTGCTCCCTGGTTGTGCTGCTCACAGTCCTATTGATTATGTCAATTCTGTAAGGCTTGGAAGGGAGAGGAAAGCTCCATTGACCTCCTTGAAAAACTTCACTCGTAATTTACCTTCTTGAAGACTACTTAATATATATAACGTGCTCATGTTCCTACAAGTTTCTGCTCTAGTGAAACATCTCAATTAAGTACCATTTCATTGTCAGGAATCTTGTATTTGCAATTTGGTAGTTGTATTAATAGCATTCAATAATGTCATAATTGAAATTGGGCTGCAAGATACAGATGAAAATTCAACTTTGTTAAGTGTATTTATTACATTGGAAATTTGCCAAATTATTACAACAAAATCTTTGCAAACTAACAAGAATAAGAATCTTCAAAGCTCGAGACAAATAGTCCTCTATCTGGAAAAAGAAAATTGCAATGGAAATTAAAAAACAGCATGAGTTTATCTCCTAGAGATACCCTTATCAGATTAACTACTCTTTGACCCTCAGAACAAAAGAATTTGCTTCCTAATGCCAATACTCCCTTCAATGACAAATTTCTTTTGGCAGATTATGCTCAACATTTATCATCTCAGATTCAGCTGCCAAGTTTTCCTTTCACCAGAAAATTGGAAGATTTAACGTTTATATCACGGGTTTAAACTGTATGACCTCCTTGGATCACATTCAAATCCAAGTTCTTAAGCCGCACTACTGATTCAACATGTCCTTTCAAGGTATAGATCTCGCCGAGCCTGCAGAGTTGAAAAGTTTTGCTTAGCAGGTATATATAAATTAAGATCCAAGCTCAAATGAAATCCTGAATGAAGTTATTGGAAAGAAGCAAATAATGAACAAGAGTTTCAAAAGTACCTCGCTATTTCAGCTCGCCGCCTGGCCTGCTCAGCAATCAAAGAAGATCTCTTATGGCTCAAAAACTCCTGGTTTGCATCCTCCAAGCCTTGAAGGCTTCTCTGAGACATAATCCACTTAGCTGCCCTATCTTCCTTTCCATAATCTTTCTTTGAAGTAAAAGCAGTCTGTTCAAAACAGAAGGAAAATATATGGAAGTGTCATTTTAAGCCAAGGCATAGTTCTTTAGAGGCTATATCAGATTCTGAAACACCAATATCTGCAGCACTAACCTTTCTGTCAAATACTAGATTCCATGGCTCTCCGCTCAATGCATAGCGAACTATGAACTTGATAAAATCCAGTGGTATGTAGAAGATTAAACTATACAACCATATAACACCTGCCCATCCCCATCCAATGCCACTAAAGTCAGCAAAGCCAATTTTTGCATAGACTGAAATTAAGGTTGCCACCTACACATGGAAAAGAAGAGAACAATAGAGTTAGTACTTAAGTGGCAGAAAAGTGAAAAAAACAATCTGAGATCGAAAGATTTGATAGACGATCTCAGATAAAAGATTTACCAGTTGAGCCACCACAAATGCACACATCAAGAGAACTCCAGGTCTCTCCAAAAACGAAAAACTTTGACTACGCGTAACGAAAATGAGAGCCTGGCTGATGATGCTGACATGCAGATACACAGCAGCAGCAACTTCTTCTTTGTTACCTGATATATGTCTCACATGGAAGGTTCTCTGCACTCATATGGATTCTCATTAAAGGCTATGTGTTGCAGCTAATTTATATTGTAACATCTAACCAAAGATTGAATACTGGCTGGTCTAAGTTTGATACCTCGAAGAAATCGGTGTCAATTACAGCCCAGTAAAACAGGACAGTAACCAAGGCTAAGTATGTTCCAATGACAATTCCAGTTGCAAAGATTTCAGGTAGCTTCCAACTGTCAGGCATTGGTGATGGCTTAACTCGATCTTGGGAAATAGTCATGATAGTCCCTAATTAACAAAGCAAATAATGACAATCATCAAATTATCTTTGGAATCAGTCATCAAAATTGAAGATCAAATTTATCATGTTTTGGAAATGTTACCATCATTAAGTATGGCAATAATCAGAACCATGAAAGGCGGGAAGTCGAATTCCCATATCAACGCCAGAAGCATAAAACCGAGCTGCATAGAAATTGAGTTTCAAACATCAACTGAGAATCAAAACAAAACAGAAGCCAAAAAAATCTTGTATGCAGGTTCTGTTCAAGAAATTGAACATGTTAAGTTAGAAGAAATATACAAGAAAACTCAGCTTACCACAATACGAATGGTAATGGAGACAGCATATATCTGCACATTTCATACAGTATTATTATCAGTAACTAAACTAATAAATATGAAGTAAATGTTGCTTTCGAAGGCTACAGATATGGTTCTACCATTTATTTTGTTTGTTTACTAGAAAGATATTGATACTTAACCGTGTAGTTCTTCATTCTTTGGAATATAGCTCTGCTAGTTAAGACAGCACTAACAATCACACTTAAGCCAGGCTCAGTTAAGACAAGGTCGGAAGCGCTTCTTGCAGCATCTGTAGCATCTGACACTGCTATACCAATATCAGCTTTCTTCAAGGCAGGAGCATCATTCACACCATCTCCTGTCATCCCCACTATATGTTCTCTCTCTTGTAGGATTCTAACAATTTCGTATTTGTGTTCTGAAAGTTCCATTTGCGTAATAAGTGAATAGGCACGCTCAAAAAAATTACTAGCATAAACATTAAGAATCAAGATGTGGGTATGAAGTTTAATTTATGTACCAGGAAATACACCAGCAAAGCCATCTGCCTTCTCGACGAGCTCCTCCACTGGAAGAGCTTCAGTTTCACTTCTTTCGCGGCCTAATAGTGATGAAGAAGGGTACATGTTTGTTCCCATTCCCAGTCTTCTTCCTGTTTCCTTTGCAATTGCCAGCTGATCACCTACATTATCACATCAACAATGTTAGTTTCTTCCTTCTGAATTTCTCCCAAAGTCACTCACAGAAGCATCAAGAACAATATTAATGAATTATTGAACACGTACAAGCTCTTGATAT
Source organism: Mallotus repandus (assembly GCA_949671775.1). NCBI lineage: Eukaryota > Viridiplantae > Streptophyta > Magnoliopsida > Malpighiales > Euphorbiaceae > Mallotus > Mallotus repandus. Next base: position 5,270 of record CATIWM010046094.1, read on the forward strand.
ATCACAAGAAATTTGCAGTTACCTGTAATCATCTTAACATTAACTCCAAGGTTAAGTGCACGGCGTATGGTCTCAGCACTGTCATGTCTGGGAGGATCAAACAAGGGCAACAACCCACAAAATGTCCAAGGACCTCCAGGACTTTCCTTGGTCTTTTCAGGCACTTCCTGCAAGCGTTGTTACATGAAATGAATTATATAAGAACGACTATTCAATCACCTGCAAGGAAATTGTCTTTTTTCTTTTTTTTTTTTTCTGTGAATGAGAGCTCGAATTACAGTCATGTTTTCAGCTCACACTATCCTAATCAATGTGAATGCTGAAAAGAGGGGTAAAAAAGGTGCATACCTGCATTGCAACTCCAAGTGATCGCAAGCCTCTTTCTGCGAATTTGTCAATGATGTTATGAACTTTTTTAGCAATCAGGTCCTTCTCTTGGCTTAGATTTAATATCTGACATTATGGAAAATGACAAGAAATGTTTAAGGTTATTGATCAAGTCTAGAACTAATTTCTTTGTTTAATGTGAGGATTCTGAAGCTCAATAAATACCTGTTCAGGGGCTCCTTTGCTGGCACGATACCAGTTACCATTAGAATCAATGTATGTAATTGCAGTACGTTTGTCTACTGGATTGAAAGGTAGAAAATGTACTTCCTTGATGTTTGCGCGTGCCTGTGGACAAGAAGATGAAATAATTCATTTTGTTGAAGTGTATTTATCCTGACAAAAGAGCAAAGAGCGATGCATCAACATGTCTTTTGTCTTTACCTCCTTTGGATCAGAAAGCATGTTAACGATTGCTGCATCAATAGCATCCTGATTCTCAAGTCTAGATGCTCTTGCTGCAAGCAAGACTATCGTATCTTTGTCCATTTCCTTGTTAAAAACCTGTTTTAAGATGTAAGTTCAATCATTAGGCCTATCTAACAAATGACGCAACAGAAGCAGCAGAATCCGCTCAAAATCTAAAACATGTTTAACGGAATCAGAATGGAAAACCAAGATTCTTACATCGCATCTCTTAGCAATAAAGTTCAGTTTGACAAATTATGTACTACAGTACTCTATTTGTGACTAAATGCTCTGTTTAGAAACAGAGCAATCTGTTCAAAAACAGAGTGTTCATGTCAAATAGTGCAAGGCACTACATGCTAATCATTTAGATAAAATCACTTTGCATATACAGATTTAATATATTTTATTCATACTTTCATAGAGAGTTTAAAATTTTTTTCGCACCTCAATAAGGTTTCGATCAACTGTGAGGCGATTCAAAGTGAGAGTTCCTGTTTTGTCGCTGCAAAGAACATCCATTCCTGCCATTTCTTCAATTGCAGTCATCCTCTTTGTGATGGCGCCCTTATGAATTTTAAAAAGAACAGGTTTATGAATAATAGCAGCATTTCAGAATTAAAGTTATGCACTATGAAGCAGTAGTACTACTAGTTTCTATGAGTTGCAGCAATACAAAAATGTGCACCTGTTGAGAAAGACGATGTGAACCAATTGCAAGAGTAACAGACAACACTGTTGGCATGGCTATAGGTATTCCTCCAATCAAGAGAACAAGGAGGTTGTTGATTCCATCTCTATACGAACGGCGCTGTACTGGATACATGATAATGATTTCAAGAACCATGCCTACTGCTATAGAACAGATGCAGAAGTTCCCAATGGATGTAAGAACCTGTCACAATACCAATATTGTATTTCAAGCATTCAAGACGAAGACCGCTAGACATCACAAGCATACACAGAATTTGACAAAATATTTGGGTAATTCTATATAGTTACCTTCTGGAAATGCCCGACTACTTCAGTTGAATCGACTAGATGTGCTGCTTTTCCAAAGAAGGTGTTAACTCCAGTTGCTATGACCACAGCTTCAATTTCACCTTGCTTACATGTTGAACCAGAAAATACTTCATCACCTGTTTTCTTGGTGACAGGAAGAGATTCTCCAGTAAGAGCTGACTGCACAGGAAATGGATTGCATCATTTACTGAAGTTCTATGGCCTGTGTTTACTTGAATTATAGCCATGTTCACTAACAAGTGAGTAGTAGAATTGTACTTATCCCAAGGCTTAAGCATTGAACTTGCCTGATCAATTTTTAAGGGATCACCTTCAAGCAGTCTAGCATCAGCAGGGATGATATCCCCAAGTTTAATGCTAATTATATCTCCTGGTACCAAAATTGAAGCATCTTGCTCTTTCCACTGTCCATCTCTGAGAACCTGCATAAATGATTCAGGTCAGAATAGCATCACCACCCTACATGGAGGATACCGAATCAAACAAACAGCACGTTCGCTTCAGATTCGAATCCAAGAAGCCTATAGTTAGCTTCTGCATTGCTCATGAATTTTCTGTTTGCGCTTGAACAACAAACAGATATATTATGATTACGTCTAATTGAGGACATCACTCAAAGGTACACACCTTTGTCTTCGGAGCTAGACGGGCCATGAGAGCAGCTGCTGCATTCCCAGCATTATTTTCCTCTATAAAACTAATTGTTGAATTGATTATCAGCAGAATAAGAATCCCAACAAAGTCCTGCCAATCTGGACCTTGCCCCTGAAATATCATTTCGTACCAAAAGAGTCATAAAACTGAAAGTCACGTCCAGAAATCTATTCCAACCAGAAGCAGGTATGATGAACATAGTAAAAAAGCAATAATGGTGGAAAGATTTTATGTCACTTACACCACCATTAGCAAGAGCAATTGCCATGATCGCTGCCGCTTCCATAACCCATGATAAGGGATTCCACATAAAACTGAGGAACTTTAAGAACTTATTTTCCTGCATCAATATAACGTAAACACTCCTCAATATGCTCAAATTTTAACTTCTCATTAGGCAAATGCTTATGATCAAAGTGGTTCTTCTACTAGCTTCAAAAGCATTGCTACTTACTGGCTTCTCTTCAAGTTTGTTCGGGCCAAAAATCTTCAATCGAATTTCGGCATCTTCTGATGAAAGTCCTTGTGGAGAAGTTTTTAGTTGTTCAAAAACTTCCTCAAGTGGCAAGCGTTCCTGAAAAAGAAACAACGCTCCATTACAGAATGAATGTCTCAATAATGGTAGTTATATGTGTATGATCTTGTTTCTCCAACTCACCAAATCAATCCCTTCTCTATTGAATTTTTCAGGAGCCAGCAATGGTTTCTCCAGCTCCTCAGCCATGATTCAAGCCTAAGAATCTGGAGCAAAGAACAATTATAAAGAAGCTTCATTGCTATATACTATCATAATTAAGTTGTGATATATGGAACTTACTTATGGGCAATGAGTCAAATTAATAACGAGATCAATTGTAATGAAATCTCATCTATAGTAACTCAAAGAATTGGTTCAGTGGTGTAGTGCCCCACTGAGTTCCTATATGGGGACCTTCTATAACAGAAGATCTCATATTAGAATATTAGAATTCTTATCAGGTCAAATTCTCTTGGACCAGTGCTGGCCACGAATGACAAATGGAGATCAGTTCCACACCCAATTCGGTGTAGAAACATCTCGTGGTTGCATGAAAAAAAAAATCATCTATAGTTGACTAGCATTATAAGTTGTACCAAACTATTTGGCTTAATCAAAATTTAGTTATATATTTTTCTCTAAGTACTAACTGCATCTAACTTGCTGACAGACAAATTCTTGGAGTTAAATCAAACTTCACAAGCTACAAGCCATCCTAAAGTTTCATGCAAGTATTTAGATGTGCTATTAACTTCTTGAACTAGTAAAATTAGCAGAACATTACAAATTGCAAGCCCCAGTACCAGTCTTGATTCAGCATTATCAGGATCATACATATATAATGTATCAATTAGATGAGTTCAATCAACTTAAACTAGCACTAATCAGTAAAGCATGCATTACAAACAAGTGGTCAAGAAGATTAAGAACATACTTAGAAATCATTACAGATTATAAGAAACAAGAACAGGCGTCGTTTCTTGACTTACATTCTTGAAGATGGATCGATGAGGAAGAGACAAGCCCAGAAATAATGGAACAATTAAGCCCCCAGTTTCATGTGAGTGAGTGCAGTGAAGTAAAGATATAAAATAGACTCAGAAAAAGAGGAATGAATCTCAGACTGCTTTAAAAGAAGTAGCATTGATAATATATGATGATGATGATTAGATATCAGCTGACTGTTTGTTGGCAGTTGATGACAAGCAGCTACAAATCCTAATATTACTTGTCTCAATCTTGGTACTGCCTTTTCTTCTTCAAAATCTAAAAGATTGGAACACTTTTTATTTATTTCTTTAGTGTTGTTTAAAAAACAAGAATTTTAAAATACAAAGGATTCGCTCAGTGTTGTAAGATCCCACTAAATTTTTATTCTAAAATGTTATATAATAAGAGGTTTCATGTTCAAATTATGTTAAATCAAATTTTTTTGAACCAATGCTAACCATACAGCGCAATTAAAAAATATTTTATATTTAATGTGGTATGGAAACACCTGGTGATTTTAAATAAAAATATTTAATATTTAACGTAGTATGTAGACATCTGGTGATTTCAAATAAAAATATTTTATATTTTAATTTCTGTATAGTCACCAAGAAAAACCAACCCACCATACCATACTAGCCAGGTAGGGAAGCAAGAAAGAAGACCGTTTGCTTATAACTACCATTCTCTAGCTTACCCTTCTGAAAATTGTAACCTAACGGTCTCTTATGCTGTTTCTCCTATATTTCCCTCCAAAATGTCCAACTGCTACCTTCTTAATGTACTACCCTTTGGTTTGGTCCCAATTATCTACAGCACCTAACTATACAATAACACTAGCTAGTTTGTACCATCCCCATGAGCACAATTCAAGCTTTGTAATTGTGTTTCATGTTGCTTTGATAATTAACAGGTTCATGTCACACATCAAGAATTGCTGCTAACCATGCCTTTTCTTGTTTTGGCAATATGCCCCATTTGTCTATTTGGCTTGATATCATCCATTCATTACATTTATGAAAACTTGGAATTAGTCCATCCATTAATTTTTATAATGAAAATATTATTTTTTTTAAAGAATTGTCGTATATTTTTGAAATTATTTTTCCAGAAGTTCTCGTTATTCAAGAATTTAAATAAATAAAAAATAATTAATATGCCTATGCCAAATTGCCAATCAAACAATATGCTCATCAAACTTGTTAAGTACGGTGGTCTGACTTTAGTTTGTTTTGTCTTAGTTCCTCCTGGAACTAAATTGTTAGGTGGAATTGTGTGTATTTGAGTATGATCAGCTATCCAATTATGAAAGTATTACAATTAATCCCACAAATTTATATAGCTCATTGCACTACTTAATTAAGTCAAATATTATTAGTATCCGATGCTTAAAATCGTACGAATATCTAATAGTATATAATATAAAATATAAGAAATTCTAAATTTTTTTTATGATTTTAAACAAAATACTAAGATTTATAAGATCATATGAATGTGTAATTACATATACTACTGACTCAATAAGCCAATTATAATTGTAATTATTGGCAAATAGTGCATGTGGATGGGGCAAATAGTGCATGTAAATGTCCCCATGTTTTTTTTTTTTTTCTCTAAGGTCAACTTCAAATTCAAGTGCTCATGTGGCCACATCACAACCCTTTTTCTAATATATGATTGTTATGTTATGTATGCTTAAATTTGCCTTTGGCTATGGTTTTGACCATTTGTTGGTAGATTATAATAAGGAAACATCTTTGGGTTGTTAGCCGTATACCCTATTCAAGGTGTAGTAGTTCTTATTTTAGTTTTCTAATTTTTTCCATAAAAAATAACATAAATTAAAAAAAAAATCACACACACATATATGTATACACTTTTATGCAAAATAAACCAATATGCACATGAAGTTTGTCTTTAGCTCCTATATTAAAATCTAGACATGTGTTAAAACACACATTGAGATTTAATATTTCTTAATTTTATATTTGAATTTTATTCGAAATAGTTAATTAATTTTAAATAATATATAATTAGAAATGAATTTATCAACTGACCTTTTAAATTTATTTAAACTTTTATTAATATAAATTTATATAGTTGTTAAATAAAAATTTAATTTATAACTATAATTATAATTAAATCTCTTGTATTCAAATATAGTATACTTTATTATTTTTTTCTCAAAAAATTATTAAATTTAATTTCGAAAATGGTAATTCCATTAAATAGTAAATTCAATAATAGTTGTCTTTTTATCACTTAAAACTTTGTTCTCTCTGAAACTGATTAAAGAAACTAAAAAAAATTTACTGATTTAATCAAGCAGCAAATGTAATCAATTAAAAATACTATGATTAATACTTAGATTAATCTTTCCTAATAATTTTGCTTAGTTGGGCTTGTTACGGGCCATATTATTAGACGCCAGTTACTGGACAAATCTGAAACGAAAAATAGGCCTCAAGCCCAAACTATTGACTTTAACTTCAGATTTTACGGCCCATCTCTGTCCTCTGACGCCTAATTGAATATTTTTCTCGTAATCTTTGCATCCTTAAACCAACCTATCATCAATTTAATCTAATTATTCACTTATTTTAGAAATATTTTGAGTCTAAACTATCAGTATTCAGAGCATACACTCTGACTAATCTAATTCTATACATGTAGGACTATAAGCGACTACAACTCATATCTAAAATGTTGCCTAAAAAAACAGCTTCATGTTAGTTGATTTTGTTGATTTTTTTTAAAAAAAAAACTTATTGTAACGTCTTTTTTAATTTGATAAAAATTTAATTCACAAATAAATGAGAATTTGACGGCTTATAGACAATATTAACAATGAACTAATGCAATTTTGTTTAGCAAATGACTTAATGTGATAGCCATGCAGCATAATTATGAGTCATTAGATCATAACTTTTTATGTTAACAAGCTGGGTAAATTGTACCACAGGTTACTAAATTTTATATTGAATTTTATTTTGAATCTATGATTTCAATTTGTATCTTTTTGTTATAAAATATTAATTTTAATTATACATTAAAGTCAGTTTTAGCTAATTTAGATAACGTGACATGCGGAAATTGCCACAACGATCATACATGGTTCTACTCAATAAAAATTATCATCTCAAATTGTAATGACATCTTCTTTGTAAAACTATTAACCATAATTTTATGAGATTAAACGTAAAAAATTTAAAAAGTAAAGTAAAATCACGCTTAATAATCTTATAAAGAATATAATGTAACAATTTTTATTGAATTGAATTATAATGTGATAATTCTGATATGTACATCATCTAAACTAATCGAAATTATATTGAGTGACTTCTCTATATAATTAAAATTAATATTTAATACTAAAACATATAAATTAAAATTATAAAATTTAGTGTAAAATTTAGTAATTCCTATTCAATTAACCCTGAACAAGCCTATACTTTCCACGAAAATGCTTACCAAATTAAATCTTGGTATCATCGTATAAAAAATATTATGTACTTATCCTAGTACGAAACTTATCCTTTATGTGTAAGGTGTTGACAACTTTTAATTCACTCAAAAATATACACATACATTGGACTTGGGTATGATCTTTTTTACAATCTTAAAAACTGAGCAATACAAAAATACTTGATAGAGATGAAGGCCATGTTCGTGGAATCATTTTACTAATTACGAGAGATAATTAACAAGTGAAGACAAAATTATATATTTTACTAATACATATCATATAAATTTATCTTTATTTTAATTTTAACCATCGATATTCAGAACATATTAAATTTTTATTAATTCATACTTCAATCGAATAAAATTATAAAAATAGTAAAAATATTTTAATAATTATTTAACGTGACTATATTTATTACGACTCAAACTCAAATAATAAAAATATTTCAATAACTATTTAACATGACTGCAACTACGACTCGAACTCAAAACGTTATTAAGTAAGAATAGTATTTGATGGTTAAATTTATCTTAATTCAACCATATACTATAGTAACACATTATATAAATTTATCTAATTTAATTAATTAACTTACTAGCTACACTAGAGGTGTGTTAGTGGAAGTTGAACAACAAAATCTATGAAGATAAGAGTTGTCTGCATTGACCACCTTATTAAACGTGATATATGGAAAGTTAATTAAAAAGATTTTGTCATATCTTCTTTTTATATGGTTAAAAATTTTTGGCTTTGCTAAAAGAATCTGGGAAGCCATCATTAGCACCATAACTTACACCTAATGTAACTAATATTAAGCATATTTATTCATGTGCATGTGATCTTGGAGCTCATTCAACAATAGGTGTATTTTGTGTTCAAATTCTCTCTCTCTTTTTTTTTTTTTTTTTTTTTTGCTTGCTTCAAATTTAAAACTCAACTCCATAATGTGTGAGTAAAGCAATTCACATAATCTGCCCTATATTTATTATTATTATTATTATTATGTATGACAGCAAGAAGATATATATATATATATATATTAATAAACAACTACGTATTTCACACGTGAACAAAAAATTTATTTGACTCGTGATATATAGTATATAAACAATTAAACATATTATTATTATTATTATTATTAAATAAAAATTTTAAAAATAATAACAATATTATTTATTTATATAATAATTTAACATTAACTTAATATAATTATATTCATTACAATTTTTATAAATATTTTATTTAAATAATTATATAATGTTATATAATTGATTTTTCTCAA
>CATIWM010046095.1:0-11274 GCA_949671775.1 Mallotus repandus
CCTTCAGAACCCGCATTGCTTAATCGTTAAGAAATCCAAACGCTCTATATATTTCAGGGCTGTCCGTTCCGTTAATATTTGTGGAAAATATAAATTTTTATTATTAACTCAACAAAACTATCACAAAACATATAAAATGACAAAAAAAACACTATCTAGGAAAAAACCCTAGCTGGAAATTGCAAAAATCCAAAAAAAATGCCCTGAAAATAAATAAAAAAGCTCAAACTAATATTTGAAGCCCTAAACTATGGATTTTAGGCCTGAAGCTGATGTGTTACAGCGTTAGTTGTAACACCACTTGTAGGTCTCTGAGTCAGCTTCGTTTTGATATTTTATGGGCCTCGTAGTTTAATCGGGCCTGAAAAGTTAGACCCTTCAAAACCCGCATTGCACAATCATTTCAAAATCCAAATGCTCTATATATTCCATGGTTGTCTAGTTCGTGAATATTTGGGGAAAATAGAAATTTTTAATATTAACTCAACAAAATTGTCTTAAAACATCTAAAAATGACAAACAAACACTGTCTAGGAAAAACCCTAGTTGAGGATTGCAAAAGGACAAAAAAAAACCCCCTAAAATAAACATAAAAGCTCAAACTGAAATTTGAAGCCCTAAACGATGGATATTGGTCCTGAAGCTGCTATGTTACGTCTATAGCCGTAACAGCACTCCTAGGTCTCTGAGTCAGCTTCATTTTGATATATTATGGGCTCCACAGTTCAATCGGACCTGAAAGTTAAGACCCTTTAGAACTCGCATTGCTTAATCATTAAGAAATCCAAACGCTCTATATTTTCCAGTACTGTCTCGTCCGTGAATATTTGGGGAAAATAGAAATTCTTATTATTAACTCAATAAAACTTTCTCAAAACATCTAAAAATGACAAACATACAATGTCTAGGAGAAACCCTAGTTGAAAATTGCAAAAAGACAAAAATAACCCCCAAAATAAACATAAAAGCTCAAACTAAAATTTGAAGCCCATGAGTCAGCTTTCTTTTTATATATTATGGGCTCCGTAGTTTAATCGGACCTGAAAGTTACACCCTTCAGAACTCGCATTGCTTAATTGTGAAGAAATCCAAACGCTCTATATATTCCAAGACTGTCTAGTCCGTGGATATTTGGGGAAAATAGAAATTTTTATTATTAACTCAACAAAACTGTCTCTAAGAGCATAGTCATGGCAAAAGAAGTTGAGTGATTGGATTGTACTAGTGCCTTATTAACTCAAGGTAAAGGAATAATAGGAGATTTGGTTGGCACATAAGACACATATTATGAGTTAACTAATGAGGCACATGTACAATACAATGTTACAGAACTAATAAAACTTGGTCAGTAAATAATTGTTACTCATGGAGGAAAGGGTTGTTTGGGAAACATATATTTTCAATATATTTCAAAGAAAGCCAATATTGTTAAGCCTGAGGCCAATAGGGATGATACCTTTGATTCTGAAATGTCCAGCGAGAATCAGTCCTCTTTTAGCACCGGTTATCCTGGCTTTGAGGTTGTTCTTATGTTGGAACTTAAAAGCATTGCTGATGTGGGCCTTATCAGGATGCCAAATACAGGTAAAAGTACTCTCATGAGGGCTTTATCTAGGGCAAAACCTAGGGTAGGCCAATATGCCTTCACAACTCTCAAACCTAATATAGGGAAATTAAAGTTTGATGACTTGTCTATCACAACGACTGACATTCCTGGGCTCATAAAGGGTCTCATAAGGGGTGCTCATGAGAATCATGGACTTGGACATGCTTTCCTATGACACATATAATGTACCAAGGTTTTGGCTTATGTGTTTGATTTGGTTGTTGGATTAGATGGTGGAAAAGGACTCCCACTATGGGAACAATTGAAAGATTTAGTCTTAGAACTTGAACATTATCAAAAGGGTTTTGCCTACTTTAATTGTGACAAATAAAATTAATGAGGCAGGGGCTGACTAAGTGTGTGAAGAATTCAAAATGTACCTATATATATCCAGTATGTGCCGTATTAGAGGAAGGGGTACATAAGCTGAAAGCTGGTTTTAGCATGCTTATGGATAGCAAAAAATTGAAGGGACTCAGTTTAGGTAAAATTGATTGTTCCTGAAAATTTTGATTGAACTACTATTTTTATTTATAATAGCTAAGTTATAAAAGATTCATACCAAGGATTTTGTAAATGGCATCTGGGGCATCTTCATAATTTATCCAGTCACTGGAAATTACATGCTATAACAAATGTCAAGTTCTTTTTTTATTAATATACATATCATTTCTTTGTTTGCAGTTGGTCTAACAAAATCCAAGTTTCTACTACATGATGAAGCTTGCTATGATCACATATTCCTCGTATAAAATAATAGCATGGCTCGACCATTATTATTCTATAAACCAATTCATTTCCACTCTTTTGAGAAAACATGCCAAACCATTGCCTGAACACCTGGAAAATTATGCACATATGTGTACTTTAAGTCACAGATTCTCCACATATAGGTCCTTTATCCGATTGTAAATAAGGAAAGCTCCCACAACTTATTTTTTCATATATATATATATATATATATATATATATACATAACAATTATTATAAGGAAGTTTCACCCCTTCGGTGGTCACAAATTAAACGCATGATCCTTTAATGTGATGAAAACAAAGCTTTCTCACAATTCATAAAAGATGAAATATCCCACGGGTCATTTTCATTTATAGAATTTCAACTCATGTGAATGGTCGTTAAAATCATCCATAAATGAAAGACAACATCAATAGCAACATTATCAACAACATCATCTCTTATAACCCTCTCTCAATTTTGGATTTGTTATCCAAAATTGAAAAGATTTAGGCTAATTAGTTCAAAAAGTTAATTTTAGAGGTTTGCATCTTGAAAAAAATTTTAGGAGCTGAACTGTAACTTTAGCCTATTTCAAAGACAATAACATTTAGAAAGAATTACATAAATAACTAAAGTCTAGCAAAAAGTTTAAAAAATATGGTGGTTTTGTTTCGAAACTAACCTCGCCCATTTTCATTTTTATGCCCTTTTTTTAATTTTTCTTTTCATTTATATGGTCTTCTTCTTCCTCTTTTTGTTTTCTTCATGATTTCTCTCAAATCCATTACTCTCTATCCTTTTACCAAACCCATCACTAACTATAACAAAATTCACAAAAATACCCCCATTAACAGTAGATTTTAAGCAACAAAGAAAGTTAAAACAATTATGATCGATGTTTTTGAATTTAAGTTTCTAGTGTGATGGGTGCTAATAGATTTTTATCAATTTATAGGTTTTTTTAATTTAATGTGCGGGTGTCATTATTTTTGGTTATGGGCACTTGGATGATTCTTGGATTCTATTTTTTTCTCATTTTGTTTTTAGATATGTTTTTCTATTGTTGTGGGTATTGATAGATTTTTGTCAATTCATGAATTTTTGTTGATTTGGTGAGTGTGAGGTGTGTTTTTTTTTTATTGTTTTCGGTTGTTATATTTTTATTTCTATTAAATTGGTTTAAAAAATTTAAAGTATTATTTGTTTATTTGATTATTTCAATTCTTTTCATGGTTATTTTTTGATACATGAAAATATCTACCATATTTTTTAAATATTTATTGTTAGATACGGTATTTTTGAAAGAAAAAAGTCAACTGTATTGTTAATTTTTTTTTTCCGTTTTTGGTTATTTGCGAAAAAATCCCAAAAATTTAAAGTTTTGGGCCAAAGACATTTTTTAGAACTGATGGGACATCGGGTGGAGTAAAAACTTTTATGGGCCATGGGCTGGAGCCCCATCAACAATCCCTGTCTTGACATCGAAGAAAACTCTGCTCTGCCTCAATTAAAAAGTTCCAGAGACAAACACCAATTCACAGAGCTAAATCAAATCACAAAAAAAAAAAAAAAAAAAAAAAAGGGAGCAGCATGGGAACAGGTTACGATCTTTCAGTGACGACTTTCTCTCCAGATGGTCGCGTTTTCTAGATCGAGTACGCGGCTAAAGCCGTCGATAACAGCGGGTCTCTCTTCCTCTCACTTTTTTTTTTTTCTGTTTGTTTCTCGAGAAATCTCTGTTTCATTCGTTAATTACTTTCGTTTCTTACTTGTAGAAATAATGCTGTCTAGTTTTGAAGTAGAGTTTATCAAAGTAAATAATGCAAGTGTATGAGCAGGAGCATTAGGGTTTTTGATTATGTTATGTGGCAATTCTTGATTTTTTTTTTGTTTTGAATTACTTTTTGATTTGCAGTACTGTTATTGCAATTAAGTGCAAGGATGGAATTGTTATGGTATAGTTTCTTCTTCTTATATTTAATTTGAGTGTTACTTTGGGCCTTTAGATGAATTTTGAATGTAATTGTGATTTATCTTGTGAAATTTAGGGTGTGGAGAAGCTCATAGCATCTAAGATGATGTTACCAGGTTCCAACATGCTGATGAATTGATCCGTTTCTGCATTTTCCTGCGCGGCTGGTTCTTAAGAGTCCAACCAGTTGAGCAAGAATGTTTGCATTGGTTTTGAATTTGCTAAGCTTCCAACTAACCGTTCCCCCAAAAAATATCAGGCTGTCGCTGTTTAGCAGCTGATGGGAGAAATTGTTGCACGAGCAAAGTCTGAGGCAACCAATTATGAAAGGTTTGTTGTTTAGATGTGCTGGTTGTGTGTGCAATTACAATCTATAAACCCTCTTTATCATTTACAAAGAAAACATTAACATAGTTGCAAACTTTTATTTCAGTTTTATTTTGGAAGTGAGGGCATTTTCTTAGAGTCTTAAACCCTAATTTGTCATGAACATTTTAGTGGGTGTTCTGGTTTGATATTTATTTTAATTTTCAAATTTTCTTTTAATAAAGTCATTTTTTCTTTTCTGAGCCTATCCCGAACGTGTTGCTAGTTATGTGCATTTATGCACACTCTATTGGTGGCTTAGGTAAGGAAGCAGTGGTTCTTAAATTGTTTATTTCTGGCACACAGCCATGCTTGCTTCAGAAAATTTATAATTGTTACCAGTGGTTCAGGCCGTTTGGTTGTGGGGTGATACTTGGTGGTTATGACAGAGATGGACCACAATTGCATATGGTTGCGCCATCTGGCATATAATGTGTGAGTTGATTTATCCTACTTGTAGGCTCTGTTTATTATAATCTACTATTGATTTTTGGTGATTGCATTTATTTGTTTGTCACTTGGTAATTTTTTCATAAATGTGTTGCTTGGAATTTGTTATTAATCATTGTGCTTAACTAAACTTGATAGAGATATTTTGGTGCCGCAATTGGGAAGGGAAAACAGGCTGCTAAAACGTAAGTAATCTCATCCTTTTTATTTTTGTGGTAAAATTAATTAGCGATGTGATATGATCATGGTGCTCATCATGAGAGAGCACTGATATTCTGCCTAGATGGTGATGATGGTTATAAAAATAAATTGGTTCTGGTGAAAATTCTTATCTAAAGACAGTTAAGACAGCCAGCACTTTTTGCTCATGTAGTTTATCCTGTTGGAGTTTCGTTTTTTTTTTTTTTTAATTTTATTGCTCTCATTTGTTTTGACATAAAATATTTGCTTCATATTTACTATGCATGTGCTCAATCTGCTTGATATTTTGCATATTCATTTTTCATTTCTAATGCTTGTATAATTAACATGAACAGAGAAATTGAAAAGTTGAAGCTCTCTGGAATGACCTGCCGTGAAGGGGTTATTGAAGTAGCAAAACTGTGAGTGTTATCTTTTCCTCCATATGTAATTTCAGTTGTTTTTTATTTTGAGATTATGTTGTTATCTGTGGATTTTTCTTTGTTGAGCTGTTAGATCTCTTCTTCTGCTTCTTCCCTCTCAAACCATTGTTGTCTATTGTAAATTTATGAATAAAACAAATTATGGCTAATTTGAGAAGGGAAACACCAAAATAACATAATATAATTTTAGGTCCCAAATCATATATAAATCTCTCAAATGGAATTCTAGAGATCGGCCTTACTAGAACCTGTTTCATATTTGTTTATTGGATAAGCAATTGGACGCAGTGGATAATTTTGTTGTTACTTTTAAATTGAAAATATTTGGTTTTCTGTAAAAAAACGTCTGTCTCTGATACGTACTTAAATACTTGCTTCATTTCTAAAAATTAGGAGCCGTGAAAAAACAAGGAATTATTGACAAGGACTTGGTTTAAGCCGAAGACTTGATGAAATTAGAATTTTTTATGTTTTTGCTTAGTCTGTTTTATTATTTAATTCTATTCTTTGTCAGCTTTGCGCACTCTAAGTTAGTTATAGTACCTAGTGATGCCCATCAAATTTGGAGCCTTTTGTAGTTTTGTTTAAAGCAGTTAATTTTTTTTTAATCATCTAACCTAATGACTTCTAGCCCCTAAATATATCATTTATCATTAAAATGTTGGATAAGGGTATGGCCCTTGTCATATGGCATTAGTTAGAGATCTAAATTGCATCAAGTGTGGAAGAAATTAAACCTGAAGAAGGAGATAGGATTCAGCATGCACCTATAATTCTTATGTTTGTAGCATGTACTTGACATGGACTAATTGTTCACATCTCCATTGTGCAGCATTTACAAGGTGCACGATGAAGCAAAGGACAAGGCTTTTGAACTGGAAATGTGTTGGGTTTCTGACGAATCAGAGAGAATGCATCAGAAGGTAATGTTTTGCCCTGCAGTTCTTTGATGATCATGTTTGTGTTAGAATAACCTTGGGGGCCCACCCAAAACGAAAAATAGCATTAGTTTACATAGGTATCCAAACAAAAGGAAAAGAAATTGGTTTGGTTAGTAGACTCTTGTCCTATTTTCCACATTTCATGGGGGCATTGCTCATTTGTGCACATGCTATTTTTTCCCAGCACATTTGTATTGCATCCTGTTGAAGAACTTTCTTTTTAGTTTAAGAAACAAGTTCTGACTTCCATTTGATACATATTAAAGATAAGTGGTGAGGATATGCATTAACTTTATTATCACTGTAGGTTCCTGATGATCTCTTAAGAGGAAGCCAAGGCTGCAACACAAACCGCACTTGAATAAATGGATGCTGATTAAAGCTTTTAATAGAGCTGAAACCATAGGAGATGGTTTTGCTGTCATACTGCTGCCGTCCTCAATTTCCCTTGCCAAAAATTGAGTGGGTTGGATTTGTGTTTGATGAACTCCATGTGCAATGAACATGCCCTGCTGTTTGTTTACCAGTCATGTTCCTGTATGGTTGAACACGCAGTGGGCTGTTCTAAAGTATCTGAAGGCAGAATCAATGAAATTATTTCCATAGAATTCTTGCAGGGAAACATCCTGTTATCATTAGTAAACAAATTAGCTGTTCTAATTAATTTTTTAGCACTTCATTTATCTACTCCAGGTTTGCTTTTAAATCTTAATTACATACGCCCAATGCATTCATATGCATCCTTTTAATATTCAGGCTTGGCAAGATTGGAAATGTTAGCCAATGCGCATGATAGATTGGAAATGTTAGCCAATGCGCATGATCTCAATATTTTTGCTGCTGTGGCGAATTATGCGATGCCCCTTTAAGTACATTTTAGTCCTCCAGCGCGCATGAGCTCTGAGCAATTTATAATGTTGTGCTCAGATATGACATTGGAGATTGGACTAATAAGAAATTAACCCTTTTTACTATGCTGTTGTTTTGTAGACTCGCTTGTTGCTTGTTTCTGTATGAATTTTCATGTTCATGTCCAAAATGAACCTCTAAGACTAACAATAGTCAAGTATCAAACCGATACGACATTATGGTATTTGCCATGTTTTTTTTTTTTGGGAAACTGGAATAAAATATTAATTAGAAGCTCTCACGAGCTAAAACAGAGAATAGAAGATCAGGGGGATATCCATTGATGATGAGCTGCTTCATTCGCTAACCTTTGCACAAAATGGAAATACACTTGATTAAAGTGTTGAACAAGAGAATTACAATCATCAATGATTAATCCAAAAGAAGTAGCATTAATGAAATGTAGGTTTTGAATCACTTGTAGAGCATTTGATTTCATTATAATCCTATCAACATGGAGGTCCTTGAGCCAACTAAGAGTTTCTCTAACAGAAAAAGCCTCAGCTTCTTTCGCTGAAAAACTGCCATGGATGGACTTTGAATAAACTCTGACAAAATTGCCTGAAGAGTCTCTAGCAATGCAGCCAAAACCTACCTTATGTTTGTCACCAAAAGCAGCAGCATCAACATTCACTTTCAACCATCCAGATGGCGGTTTGGTCCATTCAACGTCCCCTCCATCCGTTTCAGACTACAGAATTCAAAGACTGTTGAACCATTGCTGCTGAGTTCTATTGTTGTAGAAACTGACCTGAGGTGTTTAAAAGGCTACTAGTTGACCGAGATTTACCATGCCAAACTCAATCATTTCTGCAGTTTTAAGCTCCAGCAAATTGTGACAAACAGCGCTTCATCGTCCATTTTGAACTGAGATAGAAAACAATGAATCCATTCTGTTACAGACAAATGATTATGGCGAAAAATAGGCAGTGAAGATCTGATCCAGACCTCATTAGCAAAAGAGCATGAAACCAACAAATGGAAACTGGTTTCA
Organism: Mallotus repandus; assembly: GCA_949671775.1. Lineage (NCBI taxonomy): Eukaryota > Viridiplantae > Streptophyta > Magnoliopsida > Malpighiales > Euphorbiaceae > Mallotus > Mallotus repandus. The sequence continues at coordinate 8,597 of CATIWM010046095.1, forward strand.
ACTCCACTGTTACAAACTTGACATATACTGTCGATTGGGACGTGCTTTATGCTAAGAGCATGTTTTGTAGGCAAGCAATCAGAGCAAACCCTCCAAATAAAAGCTTTAATCTTTGCTGCAACCTGCAAATACCTTAATATTGTATTTGCCTTCTAGGATATGGAGATTGCAACAAGAAGGAAATATTTGAATTAATGAAAACTAAATAGTTTCTAATTCAAAAATATATATACATACACACACAAAATAGTTTGTATTGTTTATCATATAAAAGTTGGATATTTTAGTAATTTAACAATTAAAATTAAATTATGGTTTAATTTAAATTGTATCTCCTTTTTTTATTAGGTTAACTTATAAAAATTGGATAATTTTGTAATTTATTAATTGAAATTACAATTAGTTTGTAAATTAATAATTTATATTTCCTATTTTTATTAAGTTAACTTCTATTTTTTTTATATAAAATGGAAGGACAAAGCATCATATGATGAACAATAACATCCTACCTAGGCTAGTACTGTAAAGCCATATGCTTCCTGTGTTGCTCTCTCCTCAAATATTTACTAAAACAAAAGAAAGAGTCAATACAACGAAAAAAACAAAGCTAACAGAAACGATAATTACAACAACCCATGGCATCATTAAGCATGAGAGATTGACATTCTACTGGATAGGTAGGCCGCCAAGTTGCATTAGTAAGGCCAAGGCCAATATTCGACAGTTTATCCGCCACTTGATTACCTTCACGGTAGATGTGACTTACATGAACCTGCATTGAGTGAAGCAATGAAAGACAATCCTCCCATTCATGCCATAGAGACCATGGAACAACAGATGAGCGTTTTTGCAGCAGATTGACCACAAGCATGGAGTCACTCTCGATCCAAATTGGATGCGGAGGCAAGGTAGAAACCTTCTTAACAACAATCATGACAACTAGGATTTCAGCTTCAAAAGAAAAATGAACGCCCGGAGGCAGCAAAAGAGGCTACAACATGATCGAAGCAGTCACAAATCACGCCAACAGCAGCCGAAGTTCCAGGGGATCCACGAGTTGCACCATCAAAATTGATTTTCAGCCATCACCGAGGAGGACGAATCTAGTAGACTGAGAAATTAACTGGAGCAGGTTTAGGAATAGCTGAAATACAAAAACGTTGAAGAGTCAATAAATCTGAAACACTATTAGACATGTGACCAGAACGAAATAGTTCAACATCTTTAATAGCTCGGCAAATGAATCTAATAGCTGAAGAAATTAGCTGAAAATCCTCATGAAAGGTGATCCGATTACAAGAACGCCATATGACCCAAACCGTGGACACAACACCAACTCGCCAAAGAACATGTAACTGTTAAGCAAGCTTAATTTTCCATGCAAAATTGAAAAGATTAAGAAAGCCATGAGTGATATCCAGCTGCACATTAAAAAGACTACACAAGGAAGACCAAATGGCAATAACATATGGACATTGCAAAAAAACATGATCTAAAGTTTCTTCATGGTTTGCACAAATGGGACACCTTGAGACCAAATGCATACTCTTATCACAAAGAACCTGATCAGTGGGCAGCTTATTAAACAAAGCTCGCCACAAGAGAAAGGATCGGGAAGGAGTTAAGTAATGCCTCCAAACATCCTTACCCCAAGCAGCCTTTGGAGAAGAGACCCAATATAAATTATAAGCATCCTTGCAAGAAAGAAAACCATCTAAAGATCCCCAAAAGATAAAAGTATCATTCAGAGAAGAAGCAATATTTAATCTGCAAAATGTCAGTACAAATATGAGGAAAAGCATCTATAAAGCTTTGTGAAAGATCCCATATACCATTAACATAGACATCCAAAACTCGAGCATGAAGATGAGCACGCAACCATAAAGGAATATCAATTTTGTCAACAATGACATATCCGAACTAATTGTCATTCAAAAGTGAAGCTTCGAAGAAGAGCCAATTATCCATTGACAACTATGGTGGAGATCAAAATAGCAGCTATGAACAGAAGACCAAATAGAAGAGTACATATGTGAAGACCGAGCCATCTTAGATACTGAAAGGTATGAGAAAAGAATAAACAAAAACCATGATCAGAACGAACATTCCATGCTAATTTACAAAGCATTATAGAATTAAGGCAATGAAGTCGTTTAAGAGCAAGACCACCTTCTTCTTTGGGACGACAACAAACATCCCACTTAACTATGACAAGCTTTTTGGTGGAAGTAGAACCCGTCCAAACAAAATTTTTAATCATCTTCTCCATAAAATGGAGAATAGCCATTGGCCATTTGTAAATCATAAAACAATGAATAAAAGAACCATAAATGACCGAAGTAACCAGAGCTAAACGACCTACCATAGAAAGTGATTTTCCTTTCCAATCATCAAATTTTAAAATTACCTTATCCGCTATAGGTTGTAACCATATGCGTCTTGGGGCCCCTTTGAATAACGGGACACCAAGATAATTAAATGGAAGCAGCCCTCATTTCATACCAGACATGGAAGAAAGCATTGCCATCTGAGAAGACGAAATATACTTCCTAAAGAAAATTTTTGATTTATGCCAATTAACCAACTAACATCTTTCCATATGGCTCAAAAGATAGGTTAAATTTTGAATATTCGCTTTAGTTTATCTACCAAATAGAAGAATATCATCCCCATAAAGC